>CATKWJ010000828.1:0-37514 GCA_949825065.1 Odontocerum albicorne
GACGAGATATGAATGTGGAAGAGGTGAAAGTTGTGTGATTGAATAGAAAAGTTTATAGATTTGTTATCTATGCCTGCCCCGCAAGGGACGCAAGTCTCGTTATTTCTAAAAATAAATCTTAAATACGTAGAAAGTATTGAAATTAAATGGACAAAAACAATACATAAAATATTTGCAAAATTTACAAAAAAACTGGAAAAGGAAGAGGTAGGTAGGAAAGGATAAAAAACATATTTCGTCATTAAAGAGACATATAATATTTTTTTAAGTTGCTGCTTGAAGTAAGTCAACGAGTGGGATAGCCTAACAGCAGCCGGTAAGATGGACCCAATTCTCAAAGCTCTTTTACTCAAAAAGTCTTTTTTATTAGGTGTTAACATAAGCTGTGTCCGTTTTACTTTCAATTAAAAAATGAGCACCAAAAGTAAAACAAAATGGTAAAAGTTAAACGTCATTCGAAAGAAAATTTTCTGTTCTACAAGATATTGTGTTGCTTTTACGTTACATATATTATTTTATTTGATTACAAGCCTTCAAAATGGAATGTCAAGTAGACGAAAGTGAGCATTTTCGACACCTCCTCCTGTTCGCGTTCAATCGAGGGGATAAAGCTGCCAAAGCTGCTCGTGATATTTGAAAAGTGTACGGTGAAGATGCTATGAATGAAAGGACAGCTCGTCGATGGTTTTTGCGTTTCAAAAACGGTAATTTCGACCTGAAAGACATGGAGCGTTCCGGACGACCAGTGGACTGCGATGAGGACCGCTTAAACCATATTATTCATGAAGATCCCCTTCAAACATTTTTCATCGCCATTTTTTTTTCATCACCATTTTCAAACCATTTTTCATCACCAGTAATGATGCGGTAAAGGAACCTTTACTTGTGGCCATGCGTAGCTCGATGACGCGCGAGCAAACCAGCAGAAATTGTCGAGCGTTAATTTTTGTTGTTTTCACTCAAAACATATGGAACCCAAGCACCGAACTTCTGGACTTTTTCCATTGATTTAAGATGGCGGTATACAGTCATGTGACTACAATTCATCTGCTCAGCCAATTCTACGGCGGTTTGAAGGGGATCTTCATGAATAATATGGTTTAAGCGCTCCTCATCGAAGTCCACTGGAGGTGTCGAAAATGCTCACTTTCGTCTACTTGACATTCCAGTTTGAAGGCTTGTAATCAAATAAAATAATATACGCAACGTAAAAGCAAACACAATATCTGGTAGAACAGATAATTTTATAACCTGTACCATTTTGTTTTACTTTTGGTGTTCATTTTTAAATTGAAAAAAAAAACGGACAACTTATTTTAACACCCAATACATTATTGCCTTGCTCAACAAGAATTTTATATGATTGCCTGGTATCGGCATTTGATTATAAAAGTGTTAAAATCTTTAGTAAAATTATGAAACTACCCCTTTGCGTTGAACATAAAACAACCATGTATTTTTAAGCATTTCTACAGTATTTATTTGGCACTTATCGGGCTTCTTATGCGTCCATATTTCACTCAAGTTGGCACCAAAATACTGGTGTGTGGTAATATTTTAGCAGATTTTGATACTGTCCGGTTTGAGTGTCCATCGACTTTGTTTACTATCGCTACAAGCCGGTCTATACCCTCTCAAATCTTACATTATCTGAGAAAATACTACCCAAATATCAGAATTCTTCAACTTGCTCTAATGATTCGTTGTTCACACATATATCGCATTCATTTTTCTTTTCTATCACCAACGCTTTTCTATCACCATTACTTTGAATTTTAGCAACATTCATTCTCAAATCATTCTTTTTACATCTCTCATACAATTTACTTTTCAAACTCTGCAATTCACCACTCTCCGCTAATAGAACCAAGTCATCAGCATACAGAAATCTTTGTATATTCCTATTATTTTATTGAAACATTCAAACAAAGTAATACGAATATCTTGAATTATTGAGAGAAAAAGTCTTGGCGCAAGACATCAGTCTTTTTTTTTTAGATAAAAGTGATATGTTCCTATTTTCTTAATTGTATCACTTGAATTGAGTTGTTATGATGAAATTATCAAAATTAGAAGGTTATATGGCTGGTTCAAGTTTTCAGATCGAAATACCATTGTTTGTCTGATGAGATTTCCACACTTGGTTTGTAATGAATTTTATTTGATTTAAACGAATGATAAAATTTAAATCGCTCAAAATAAAGATATGTCAAAAGATACTGCTATATTTAATTAAATGTTTATGGTCTATATATAATACAAATATTTTTCATCTCTTTTGAGAATATTTGAATGTGTATTGTGCGACGTTAATGTTTTGATTTATTCTGAGATATTGCAGATATTAGAATGACCTAGATTGAAATGATTGTAATTGCATAACTCTAGAATTAAATCACTCCAGAGTTTAAATGGAGGCAAATTAATTTTCATTAATTTATATGGTACCATTCAACTTATCCGAATTGGCGATGCTGACGTTTTGATGATTTTAGTAGGGAGATAACATTAACTTACATACATACACACAATTTCGCCATTTCCCTGTAACGGTAGGCAGAGAGAATAGAGCGCTAGATTTTCCTATTGCGATATACATATTCCACCTCTTCTACGTCCACACAGCTCCTACGATTTCTCTGACTTTTACATTTCTTCCTTTGAAAACATCATTCACTTTATCAAACCATGATTTCCATTGATCTTCCTCTAATACACCTTTCCCTCCCCTTTCACTCCCCTTTCACTCCCCTTTCACTCCCCTTTCACTCCCCTTTCACTCCCTTTTCACGCACTGAATATTTGTTTTGGTTAGTCTTTCTTCTTTAATTACTTTTACGTGGCCAAACCATCGCAGAGTGCTCTTTTTTACCTTACTACACACGTCAGCCTAAAGTTAAATTTTATCCCTTATAACTTCCTTCATTATTATATCAACTATTGTAATCTCGTGTATTCTTCTCAGTGAATGAATTTATACAATATTTATTTGGCACCTATTCATCTTTTTCCACGTCCAAGTTTCACTTCCGTACGTACCAAATTGGTTCAAAATACTGTTGATGACTATTATTTTAGCAGATCTTGATTTTGTTTGGTTCAGTTGTATAGGTTTTAGCGCCCTCTCTCGTTTTTTCCCATCGCGACACGTTTTTCGAGAAAATACAAGCCAAATAGCAAAATTCCTAAAGTTGCTCCAATTTTTTATTGTTCACCTGTATTTATTGCATTTACTTTTCCTTTACCATTTTTCTGCCACCATAACGTTGGATTTAGCCACATTCATTCTCAGACCTTGCTCTTTGCATCTCTCATATAATTTACTTTCCAAACCCTGTAATTCATCTTCATTCTTAGCTTACATTACTATGACACCAGCGCATTGCAATCCGCATACATTCCCATTTGACATTTTGTTTTCGACCACATTAATCGAATATTCGAACTTCGAACTACAGGGTGCGTTTTATGTTTCAGGCCGATGTTTTTTTAACAACTTTTAAATGAAATACAATTTTATAATTTAAATTAAATTGATTGATTATATAGTTTTTACCATTACGTCTGAAAAATGATGTCGGTCAAGAAGCCGCCTCTGCCGTGGCGCAAATGCGAGCTCTTTGAAGCATTTTTTTCATTACATTCTTGCAGATTTCTGGTGTTATTTCAGCAATTTATTTTCGAATATTGTCCTTAAGCATCGGGATTGCGGTTGGTTTGCTGATGTACACCTTTCCTTTCAAGTACTCCCATAGGAAATAATCGAGGGCGGTCAAATCAGCGGGTCGTGGGGGCCAGTCGGTATCACCACTTTTTGAAATTATTCGTCCGGGAAAAGTTTCTCGCAAAACTTGTACCATAGCACAAGTTGTGTGTGATGTGGCACCGTCTTGTTGGAAGGAAGGTGCTACATCGCATACGAGCTGTGATTGATCCGATTCGGTTAGACCCAATTGATCCGATTCGGTTAGACCGTATATAACGAAAGTGTAATACAACACTTTGCAAGTTTTTCTATTTTGTCAGCTGGAATATAATATAACACGTGTTTAGAAATGGTCTTTGACAACCTGTTTTGACAATCTTGCAAATTTCTTGGACCCGGAGACTGTATATGTTTTCCAGATTCATATGGCAAAATCTTGAAGATCTGACACTTCCCTGTACATTGAGAACACGATGTCAGAATCTTCATCATAAATCAATTGCTGCATATTTTCTTTATCTAACGTATTGTCCTTGTTAGAAATCACCAGACTATCGTTTAAAGGTTAATTTTTTTACAAAAAAATTGATTGACGCCAGTAATATGTTGCTATACTAATTATAAAATTAACTCCTTTATAATTCGTATGCAAAGACTTGAAAATGAATTTTGCAATAATTTAGATATTTTTAATATAATTGTATATAGTATTCCCCAGAATATCACAACAATATTTAGAAATAGCTACTAACTTTGTGCTCTCCTTTATTAATAAACATATAAATAACCTAGTATAAACGAAACATTAAGGACAATTCCTTGCTTCCGGAGTTGAGTAACCCTGCATCAACATGTGGAAGGTTTCGATTCTACAAAGCAGCTTGCATCTCGTTCTACAAATGAGCCCATGTGTTTTCTAAATCTACAAATCTATCCATAAAATTCTCAAAAAATCCAATTCTTGTTCTAGGTAACCTTGTATCACTAAAAACAAATCTAAGTTCTTTACCACTATAAAATAAGTCTTGGACAATTACGTAAGTCTGCTTGGTGAAGTTTGGTAATATTTTGTGGTATACATACATAACATATATTGATCTTAAATATACATATAATATTTACATTAAATAATTTTAAACAATGACTGTAATTTATTATTACTACTGGTTTTTGTATCTTCATATTAGTTTAAGATAAAGTTTGTATTTTTTGTCAATAATTTTAAGTCCTTGTATAACCTGTCATATGTTCATTTGTATATAAAAGACACTGTTGTGTCGTTAATTAAACAAGATTAATAAAAAAATTTTTTTAGAAGTATCGATCATTTGAAAACACGGGGCCGGGACTAAAATCAAATTTACGAGTAGTTTATCCCATTTATACACGGAATCGGGATACAAAGTGTGTAATAATTATAAACTCAATAACTATGTACGATAATAACCCGCGTTTAGTAATCACTCAAAATATTTCAATCAACCATTAATAAAGCAATCATTCTTAAACGATTTCGTAATTGAGTTACTATTTAATTTATATCGTTATAAATAATAGATTCTGATAATGAATTCATATTATCCTGATTTTAAATTTTTAATGAAAAATTAAGGTCGGCTTTTAAAATTAATAAATCAAATTATAAAATCAATATCTGATTTAAATGCTTATAAATGTACCCAATTATCGTGCTACATTTTAATCTCTCATTCCACGAGGGGGAATTAATTTATTGTGATGAATGCTATAGCTGGCCTGAAATCCGTGACGAGGTCAGTGCGAGTTGCAGTATCACACTGCATACTGCAGGTCAGTGTGATAGAATATAAAGATCTTATCAGTATTGAAGAGCGGATATTTTAAATATATCAAAAACAACCGAAGCAGGAATTACGAATAATTAAAAAAAAAAGTTTTTTCACAAAAACAAATATTAGAGTCCTCTGTGACTTATTTGTTTAGATATTGGGGGGCGTGCGGTTATGCATTGGACTTCCGTGCGGAAGGTCGCTGGTTTGAACCCCATACTGTGCTACTTTCCTCGAATGACACAGACATTTTTTCTGCCTAGTATTCGGGGGTATAAGGATACATACGATTTTGGTCACATCTATTCTTTCAAAAAAGAGGGAGAAAAACATGCCGGTGTGCCCCGATCGTCTCACATCGTTGTGCCACTGGACTCAATGCAGCTGTAGGGTCGGTGAGTTTGCTGGCGTGCAACGGCTTACTCATTTAAAAACAAACAAAAAACTACACGGTACTGTATCGTTTTCTGAGAGAATTAACATTGAAATGGTGAGGAGATCCTCAACTACGAGGCTCAGCAACGACGACGACGTTAAGACGCATAACTTTGGGTTTGATTCTTGATGGTACCTGAATAAAAAAAGTTTCAGTTTGATAAGAGTTCGTTTGGTAACAATACTCGCACGCGCTAAACTTGTTGAGAAACACGCTTGTTTTGTTGTTTCTTCATGTTTGATGGTTTGATATACTGTTGCCAACACGTACGATGACAAATCGCGGGTTTCGTATCTACTTCACTGGTTTTAAATCCAAAAGTTCGATTAATAAGACCGAAGATAACGCCGTTTTCAAGCCTCTGAGTTTTGATTCAAACCGGATTGAATTTGACTTAGTACAGTCTTAGGCTGTTATCACTTCTTCTCTGCGCTTTAGAGGTTGACAATCATCATGGCTTTTTTAACTTCATCTGCAGCTACTCTCAACAATGTCCCCGTATTATAGTGGAACCACTCTCTTAAGTTATTCAGCCAGGAGTTTCTTCTTCCTACATTTCGTTTTTCTTGGATCGTTTCCTGCAATATGATCTGAATGATTTCATATTTGTTACCCGTTACGAAATTTCTGAAAGTTAACTTTGTCAAGAGTTTTTCGGGAAAATAAACTAGCACATCAGATTACTTGACAGGTAAATTTACCATCAGATCAGCAATTGCGACTATGAACTAGAGTGGTGGAGCACATGATGCAGAAGTGCACTGATGCAGAGGGGGAGCATCCAACCATGAGGCATTGACCTCCCGGCTGTCACCGCATATTAATTAATCCACGGCACTGCATTGTTAATTCGTCACTTCGTTCTTTTGTGATTGTCATGATTGAATCATCATACGATGACGTTATTTTACTTTATGGTTCGCAGTAATTAGATGTCAATGAATAGATAAGTTGGAAATATTGCAAACGTTTGCATCCGACGTGAATTTACTGTCCTAAAGGATGTATGACCAAATGTCATCGTTTCAAAATATTCTTTAATAGCTTAGCATTTGGCAGTGAAGGAACTGATTGGGCTGATGGCGTCTCAACGACTAGAAACAGTCAGCGTACTACGAACATGCGTCAGTATTGCGAGGTGACTAAGCAGGATCCACATATCTGTGACATCTGGTGGAGGGAGTGTGCATCTAGGATCGAGCAGTTTTCTCATACAAGATCACATGATCGACGTGGAGCAGCAGTTGAAGGCTGACGTCGGAGGGGCAAGGGTATCCTCGACTACGAGGTCGAGCAACAATAACGACGATGTTACAATGTAAAAAAATAGCATATTGTCGTTAGTAAATATTTGCATTTTTTTATGCTTTATATATTTTTTTTGTATATGGATTTGCTCCAGGGCGATCTGCTGTCACCATTCCTCTACAATATCCCACTTGATAAGATTGTACGAGCTTTGGAACACCTATCACATGGAATTTAAATATTTTTAGATTCCAAATGTAATACGAGTATATAAAAGTGGCATGCTTATGGTTTGCAATAACCATAATGACCTAAATATCATCTACTGTAAAGAACGCAGTTGCCCGTGCAGGGTTAAACAGTAACTTAGATAAAAGTAGAGTTATGTGCTATTCGAAGTTAAGCTAGTTAAAAAGATCCGTCTTAAATCTAGTCATGATGGAAGAAGATGTAATTGAAGGGAATGACAGTTCATATATCTAGGTGGCGTCTTCATCAACGAAAAATATTTAGTCATGGATATAAAAACAATGATCTAAAGTGAAACCAGATCAGCTGTACCATTAAACACACTACAAAGCTTTAAAACCTTATTCCATCTGTATAAGATTGCTCATTTGAATTGATAATATTTTAATTGGTGTACAGTACAAAGGTGCTAACTATATTAATTATAGTAAAATTATAATTTATAAAGCGCCGTTCAGAAAGCAGACTTTCCTTAAAGGTTCTCCAAATCAGGATTCTAACCATCGATAGTCTAATAATATTACAAACATTATAATGAAATAAGTTGAGTGTAAGGATAGAAAGTGGTGGCTTTGACCACCAATTAGAGAAGGCACTTCATCGCATCTGTATATGTTTAGAAAAACGTATTTAATTAAAACCGCAGAAAATTAAACGTAGGAATATTAACTACAATAAAACCTTTGTAGATCCTTTAATATGTGATAGTAATATAATCGAATTTAGGTGAAATATAGTGCATTCATGCAGTGTTTTAATATATAATCATACATTTGGATAAGATCTCCCAAAAAAGCTATCTTCAGGTAGGTTCCAAAGCTGTACATGTCACCCATCTTTATCTCTGATATCTTGAGATAGACAAAGATTTATTTATTTAATACTTCATTTAAAAAAAAAAAACAATCTGGAGGGCTTATTGCCTACCAATCTCTTCCAACTAACCAGATCAATCGAATGGAAGTATTACTCCAGAAGACGAACGTTAATCACAAATAAAGATCACTTATTATGAAATATTACTCAATAATAATATGACTGTAGCAACAACAAAATAAACACGTTAAAATAAAAATAAATACAGATGCGTGAGATTCTCGCGGTGTAGAAGTGAAGCTTCTTAGCTCCTAGGAAAAGTTGATTTTATGCATTTTTTTTCCACTGGTTAACGTTCTTTTTTTCGGATTAGGAAATGGTTATATTAATTAAATATAAATAAATTTAATTATTGCAATTAATTAATGAATTATTATTATTTAAATTGATTATTAATTATTAAATTAAAATAATTAATAATTATTTATTATTAATTAATAATTTATATTTATTAATTATTAATTAAATATTAATTGTTATTATTTATTTAATTTATTAATAATTATAAATATAAATTTATAATTAATTACTATAATTTTGAATAATTTATTAATAATTATTAATATTAATAATAATTATTATCTAATTATTTAAATTAAATTAAATATAAATATTTATTATTATAATATAATATTTAATTTTATATTTAATAAATAAATAAATTTATTTATTTATCGTTCATTTATCAAATTATTAAATTATTTATATATATTAATAATAATTATAAATGTGTAAACTAATATTAATTATTTATTAAATTTATTTATTTATATTAATATAAATAAATATTAAAGGTCATTTGAAATATGACCATTAAAGTCGGAGAAGGGGAAGCGTTTCACTTTTCGTGATGTTCAGGCCTATTTGCCCTACCGCGCCTATAGAAGTTTCACTTCAAAAAATACCCTGTTTAGTACTAAAACAAATCAAATATGTTGTTATCTACTAAAACCAAACGATAAATGTAATGGAATATTGTGCACAGCTTTAGGTACCGTATACCCGACATTTTTAATTCTCGTCAACTTTCCTCATTTGCATTTAATGAGCAAACATCGCCATTACCAAGGAACGGGAGCAGGAGTTGGCAGTATTACAGTCACCAAAGCGATGATATTGCGCAGCCTATTTAAATAATGTAAAAAAAAAGCAAAGATGGTTTGCTAATTCTCATATACTCGTACAGATACATCATTTGAGTTTTTCATCAACCATTCCTTCCCTGTGATGTGTAACTAGTACATATTGCTTCTATAAACATAAATATCATACTATATTATAAATACTGGGTTCAGATTTTAGATATTTCTCCGTAATACATTTACGCATTGAATGAAAAAAAAATTAAAAAAATAGTACTTTTCGGCCACATCAGAGCTATTTTGTGAAAATCGGGAATAAATTCATCAATACAATCAAATTTGTGCCAGTGTGTGACATAGGTATATTCATTCTAAAAAATCGCTATGGGTGAGAAGCAACGCTATTCACGTCTCACTCTCACTCTACTTAGGTATATGGGAACGCAAGAAATAAAATCTCAGTTCGCTCGCTTCTTTCGCTTCAGAAGCTCGCGGGCATTCGTTTGAGGTGGTCTCTTTGCCCGTTTTGTGAAAGTCGGCCGATACTTTTTTCATGTTTTCAGCAAATTAAAATTAAATTATTATCACTTTTGACTTCAAATTGAATTAATTTATGGAATTAATTAGCTATGAATATTGTTATTTTACCGATTTTAAATCGCTCATTTTTACATATGTTTTGATGTTTATTGAATACACAGCATCGGAACACGCTGATTATTTTAGCACAGGAAGGGATAGGTTAATAAAGATTCCCAGATCTTTGATATGGAATTAAAAAGAAATGATATCAATTTCATCTTATAATGTTTTTCATATAATATTTGACATCACTCCGTAAATAATAATTCTTTATTTATAACATGACAAATGTCTACAGCCTCGCTTTATACTTTCTGGCTCGGCAATAAAAAAACATTATTACATTCAGTAAGTGTTTCATAATTCAAGAGAATCCGGAGGAACATGGAGGTTCAGTTTAACAGTTTGTGAGTTCTTTTCTCAAGGTCTGGGACCTTTCACCTCTCTGTTATGGCCGGCTGACTTCGGGCTTCTGTTTCAGGCATTTGCCTTCCAATAATGGCTGCATCAGTCAGTAGATTTCTCATGGAAATTATATGACTGCAAACGTAAAGTCAATCGGTTTTGCTAAACATCAGACTTTTCTATTCATATATAATGTGAAAAAAAGGAGTGAAAATGTAATGGTTAACTTGATCTACTCATACGATACAAGTCGATCAGAATAGAAGATTGATTAATGAGAAGTTTAAAAAGAAAGTAAAATACTTAGAAGAATTAGTGGAGAAGGGAAAAATAAAATTAAGTCGGTGAGAAAATCAATTGATGCTTGATTTTAAATTTGTGGTTGGTACATTTCTTTATTTACTATTTTGTTCGGTCTCTTATTGCCCGTTTTTTTTTAAAGAATATATTATGATCGAAGTCATAGGTTATGTCCTCGAACACTATGCGGAAAAAGTGAGGGTGCATAATCATTAACATAACTCATACACAAAATATATCAGAAAGGAATAAATATATGCATACTGCCTACCATGTATATAAAACAAGCTTGTGAAATACCAGGGCTCAGGAGGCCCAAGGCCGTAACATAACATATGTTAGACATACAGAAAAAAATCTGTTTGGAAAAAATAAAAACATTTTGTTTTGAAATTCATCCACTAATTCAGACGACCTCCGTGGCCTGGTGGTAAGACGCTTGTTTGCCGATCTGGAGATTGCGGGTTCGATCCCCGCTGGAACCCATTTAAAAAAAAATAGGATTCCAGTCAGGTTTTCACTTAGGGCCCATTAAAACAGCTTTATGGGTGGTTGGAAAAGATTACCACATGGCAATAAGCTCGCTAGGTTAAATAAATAAAAAATAAATAAATACACATATCGAAATTTAAACATTCACATCTAGACACTCATAAAAATCCAACAAATCAATGATGCAGTAGTTTGCTAGTTTGACAAATCTTAGCAAAAAATTATCTACTAAGTTGTCTTGGTTTTGCCAAATTATTAATTCTTATTTTATTTTCTTCCTTTACGCTGGCAGTGAATCTGTATGAGTGTTTGTACGTATTTATACTATTAATAATTTGGATACATATTTCTTTAGTTTATAATTGTATAACTGCTTATTTCTTATCTTGGTATCATTAGTTGTGTGCAAGGCTGAAAAAAACATTTGATTTCCTTGTGGTAGAGCTTGCCCTCTATTGGTGGGAGTGTGCCTTATTTGGGAGGATGTCGTGAGAGAACCCAAAACCTTTTGAAAGTTTTAAAGCCTTAAAATAAGTTTTAAAGCCTTAATATACTTGTGTACGTACAAACTATTTTGTTTTTAATAAACCAATATTTATTTATTTAAAATACTTATTAAAGATCTTGGAAAATTTGAGATAAAAAAAAAGAAAAAAAAAACGAGTGACGTGTGGTACTGAATTTGTCGTTCAAATAAATAACAACGCTCCCTGAGAGAACTTTTAAAGGCATTAAAACTGCCTCAAAACATCGTTGACCTAGCGCACAAATTTGTTAAGTGCAAGATTGCTCAATTTTAAAGTTTACTTCATAATAACAATTTTTGATTAAAACAATTGCATCCATATTAATATTCATTATCGTAATTCATAGTGTTCTGAACAGATATAAAATGAAAAAGTCTTTGTTGATTTTTGTTTATAATGCTTTTTTAACACATTTGTGCGCAAGGCCATCAATATGTCCAATATTGCAGCATACTCACTATCCAACCAGCTTGTACGAGTAAGTTTGCACGTAAATTAAAAAAAAAAAACTATTCGATTTTTGCGTAATCATTTACTAGTCTTTCACATCAATTCAGCGGGGTTATGCTCCTCTTTCGAAATTCCATGCATGTAAGGAGGTCAATAATTGAGCAGCCCCGGCTGTGTGGGAAGACAAAAGAAGTGTTGGCGAGCGGCGCGGAAGCGGAACCACGGTTCGATGCCCCTGCACACACCGTGGTGGGAGAGGACTGTGACGTTTGGTGTGGATCGGATTTTACTAATTATGCGTTTGTAATTGTATTATTCGTGAGTGATAAAAAGGTATGCATACATATCATTAATATTTTAAGTTACGTCACAATGCGTCATGAATTTATGGGAGTTTCGGCTAAAGACAAAATATAATGATGAAGATGCATTGTGTAGATTAATTTTTATGGATGAAGTTTAGATCAATGACGAGAGTTCTATGTGATCCGAAAATGCCAGTAAAGTTAAAAGGAAAAGTATATCAAACGATTGTCAGACCCGCACTCCTCTATGGATCTGAATGCTGGACGATGTATAACTTTTACTCCAGGAAACTAGAAACTGCTGAAATGCGCATGCTAAAATGGTCAGCTGGTATGTCCCTAAGAGACCAAATAAAAAGTTCACGCATTCGTGGAAGCCTAGGTGTTACAGACATCAACAGTAAAATGGAGGAGAGGTGGACGGATTGAGATGGTGTGGGCACGTTGGACGCAGAGCACCCGATCACATTGTGAACCAGGCAATCTCCATGGATCTTCCTCGAATAACAACCAGAGGAAGACCAAATAATTCGTGGGTGGTGCAAAAAGATAACCTGATTCAGAGGCACGGCCTGGGGGACGTAGTCCGGGACAGAAGAGCATACAACCTGAGGACGAGGAGAGCTGACCCCAACAATCTTCGCAGACAGTGAGTGGGGATGGAGCCAGAGAGAAGAAGAAGAAGAAGATTTTTTTTGGTAGATAGATAGTTTCTCATCAATTGATGAGTAATGTTAACTCAGATTAGTTGAGTTCAAGCAATAGAAACTCATTCTCTTCGCCAACTCACAACTTGCTATCAATATATTATTGCTTTTTACACTATAAACAATGACCGCTTACCAAAGGCGACGTTCTTTAAAATTTGTTTTCGAGTTTAACATAAATTCTATTAAATTTTACATTTTTTGATGAACTACGTGACATACTTGGTAAGACAGTCTTAGTCTTCTCATCCAAGGGCTTCGGATTCAATTCCCATTGAATCCCAGATTTCCTCATTGTATCAGAGAGGATTCCAGTTTTGTTTAATTTTACATATATACCTATTAGAAAACAGATCTCCAAACTTTTCTATTCAAGCACATAACTTTCGCCTTCTACACATTCGTACATCTCGTCGTTCACAATAGTAGAACGAGTCACTTGTATTAACATAATTAGTTGTAAAAATTGTTATCTAGTTATAAGTTATAATGTAGATGTTAACTATTTCTAAAAAAATAATATTAAGATTATTAAAAATAAAATTACACGCAGGAAATAAAAATTCAGTAATAATAGTTATAATTTATAAATTAGATTGGTTCTTAAGATATACATTTGTGCATAGGTATACCCTTTGGCCAATGTTTGTTTTAGATATTTCTTTATTATACAAAAAATAATAAAAGGGTAGTTCCATTTTCTTCTCTACGTGACTTGCACTCAAAAAATAAAGAAGATTTCGACCTTTTAGTATAGATCACACAGGATGTGGACTAACTTTGTTCCCACATGGTGGTGGGATCGATCTGAACAGTTGATAATGGTGCTTTTTGCCCTTCGAAACGGATATTGAAGGTAGTAGAGAATAATAGATAACTACGAAAGAAGTTTATATTGAACCCTGGAACCGAGGCTAATGAATATGTTAACAAGCTGGGAAATAACAAATGTTTTTAATTAAAAACGATATATCAGTTAATTAAACCATGAATTTATTGTTTGGTGTTATTTTCAATGCTCGAGGTGTCAACTGGCAGGGTCGAACATAGACTCATGGTGTCACCCTTGAGGTAACTGACCGTGAAGACCAGTAGTGCATGCTGTTGGTGATGAAGTCCAGCAGTGCATGGTGTTGGTATCTTTACTGGAACCGTGCCATGAGTTGACCCATGCTTCAACACTCGGTTCACGCTTGAGTCATCTCGTGTGTTTGACCTCAAAACTCGTGTAATCAAACTAAAATAAAAAAAAAAAAACGATTATTTGTTTTTTTCTGATTGTATTACACTGATGTCCGTGAAAGTTTCCTTTGTTCGATAAATATTTATAATATGAGCTTGCTATGTAATTGCATTTGGTCTGATAAATGAGAAGATATAAAAAAAGTAAACTTATAGTGTTATCAGTTTTTTCCGATTACATTAACCGGAACGTAAATAACTATTTCTCGGAAAGATGTCTTTAGGAAAAACAATTGTAACTTATTTCCAAACTTTCTGAATATATATTATTACAATTTTATCGCATTTTTTGTTTATTTTTAATCAAAATTGTTTGAGTGGCATTTTAGTTATTTTGAAGATGAATAAAATAAAAAAAAATTCAGTCCTTAATGGGTTTTTACTATTATAAATAAAAAAATCGACACAAACCACATAAGATGTGCCCTAAATGATGACGATACATGAATATATCATGTATGTTTAATCTGGTTAAAACTCTGTAATGGAGATATGACACCAGCAAATGCTGTCTACTTTGAAAGGCAGATTACCAGTGATGACGACCAAACGAAGATTTATATTTTGAATAACCAGCGTTCTTCGACACAAGAGACTGATGATATACAAAAACCATTATTCACAAGTATTTGGTGAAGATTGGTTGAGTAAATCGCTATGCGTATCACACGATTTGAGAGTAAAAAACCTTATGGATTAAAATGGAAAAATCGAAAAAATGGACGGAAAAAAGCCTTCGTAAGCAATTTACATAAAAAATGCAACGAAAACGAAACATTTTTGACCCGAATGGTAATCAGCGACAAAAATGGATAATTCAAAAGCCGAGGAACAAGCTACTTAACTACCCAGAAGGTTATTTTTCATACGAAAAGGGTTATGCCGTGTAATTGGTAGGATTGGAAGTGAATTGTCTACTACGAATTAGCCAATAAAAAAACATCCAAAATAAGTCAAGGTAATTCCTGACCTCACGTATCTTTGTATTACGAGTACCCAGCAAAAATTGGTTGTGATGTCGTATGCCCCTCTCGTATTCATTTGACATATAACTCTACTATTAACACCGATTTCAGTCCTTAAAGAATTCCTTTAAGGGACGAGCTTCACCTGGAAGTCTTCAAAAACATCAGGAACAATATTTCGTCCAGAAATATGCAAAGTTCTGGAAGTGTATTAACTGATTTTTGAAAGATGATATAAATAATGGACTAAAACCGTGCAACTATTGCAAAAAAATACATATTTAAATATGTAAAAGAATGCGTTAAATATGACCATAAATACGAAATAACTATTTAGACAAGTCAATATTTAATTTGTCAGACTGTTTTAGGTTGAATTAGGAGGGATATTATATTATATTACATTACACATTTCTTGCAAACATTACAGCCCTACGGGTTTATTGCCATGTGCCAATCCCTTTTAACTAACTAAACGTATTTTATAGATGCTTCAAGTGAAAATCAGACTGGAACCCATTTTAAAATAAATTGAGTTTCAATAGACGTCGAACCCATAACTCCAGTGTCAAAAGTCAAATATATTATCAACTATACTACGAAGGTACGTAACAATGCGCGCAATTATTAAACAAAAACTAATAAAATATAAATATCATCATCGTCATCAACACGTTTAATCCAGAAAACAGGGATACCATAAAACGTCCCGTCCCCCCACGTCGGTTCACAGCCCTGAACTCCATGTTTTCTCATGTTCGACCGAAGCCCCTTGATTAAAAGTATGAATAAGTTTTTTAATTATCCGGTTAATATATTCAATATGTGTTTTATATATATTATTGTTTAGTCAATTACAAGATTTAGATAATAAATACTCTGTGTATCACGGTCTCATTTACGTTCTTGTTCTTTGAGAGGTTATAGGTGAACTATAAATGTGAAGCAAATAAACAATGTTTATTACTTATGTCGTATACAGTACAACTTGCCGGATTTATTTACATGTGGCAGTCTTTTCCGACCTATTAAAAATATTTTAAAGAGGTCTTAAGTGAAAAACAGACTTGGATGCTTTAAAAAAAACTAAGTTTCTTGGCGTCGATATTTTATAGAATTTGTTAACATCGCTAGAACGTTACCCTGTAAACATCGCTAGAACGTAATGCTGTTTTAAGAAAATCAAACACTTGAATAATTGGAAATTCTTTTGATTCATAATGTCTAATCAAAGAAGACAGGATGTTATGGTTTATTATCTCTTTAAAAATAATTGACTTTTTTATTGTTTTCTTGGGTTAAAAACTAATTTTATCGCAATCCTACCTATGCATAGTTATGCTACAGTCGATTGTTTTTATATTCGTAACATTAAAATACTTTTTATATTTGTCTTAAAAATATCCTTATTTCTTTGAAGCCAAATAATGATCCCTTTTTTAAATATGCATAAAAAATGGTTTAGCCTTCATAAGCTCCTAAAAATCAAGTACCCTTCATTGTAGATATCTAATTTCTTTGCGGTTCTTCTCAAATCACACGGAACTAAGCTATTTTAGGGCAAAGGAGGTCACACTGTTAAAATAGCACAAAGCAAAATCGGGGCTGGCCAAAGGATCAAAGCTTTCTTTTGAAAAGAGTTGTTGCGGCTTCTTTTGATCAAATAGTTCATTTTTGCTGAGACAACAGGCGCTTTGATCTTGTACGCTTCCTACTTGAATTCAATAAAGAAAATCAACCAGGTGGATTATTTATTCTAAAATTTCAGCATTTAATTCAATGAAATTGAAAGAGTATATCACATACATAGTTTTGGCCTTTACATGCCCATAAAAATAAAATATATACTGGTGATACTTCACTAACAATAAATTTATACTCATGTTTTTACATTGAAAAGTCTATCAACATATTTTAATATTGAAAGATTCTATCAATCAATTTTCGTATACATTCATTCGAGTAGTTCGATAAAGTTTTCCTCTACATTATTTACGTAGAACCGATGTAATTGTGTATTTATGGAATAGTATGTGGCTCGCTACAGGGAACTACAAGGGGAATTAAATACAAAGTAAATACGAAGAAGAAGAGGCAGACTATTAAGTCAGCAAACTCATACTCTGTCTGTATCCAAGTTACTTCGTAAAACACGCTTAAGATTTCACTAATGGACACATTCATTAGAGCATTGACTCTTCTCACGAGGTCGAAGAAGGGTAGCTTGAGTTGAGGGAGTAAGGGAGTACCAAGAAGATAGAACGTTGGTTCTCAAAGTGGGTGTTAACGCCCCCTTTGTGGTGGTGAGGTTACCAAGGGGACTAGAAAAAGTGTAGGGAGCGAAAGATTTTTTTAACTTTTCAATGATTTACATACGTGCAAATTTAGTACATATAATATTTTATGTGTATAACTATGCTAGAAATTACAATACAGTTGGTTATATCATCATCAATTTCATATTTTTTTATTGGTCACTGTTGCATAACGTATGTGAGTATGGGGCCATTTAATAATTTCTTATCACCCACCACACAAGAATAACACAACACACCACACAAGGTGTTAAAATCTAACACATTTTACATAGATATTATACGAAATATTTAAAGTAGCAACGGTGACTAGGAAAAAAAGTGGAAAGGGGAATAACTAAAAGTTTTTAGAAAGGGGAATAATGAAAATTTGAAGAGTTCCTTAATGATATTAAAGTCGATGTATAAATCATGTTAATCAGCCGACTGGTTCCAGAACCTGATGCTTAACTTATCGCTAAAAAAATATTAGATGACTAGGAGTGACTTAATTTAGTAATTGTAACCCCCAATGTGCCGATCAATCAGCGTGCCGTCCTTATACTAAACTTGACTATTTATTTGAATTGTCATCAAACGATTAAAACTTACCGTTTAATCAATAAAGACACACTTGAAATATTCTTATTGTTAACTTTTTTTTAAACATTTTCAATTCATTTGTCAAAGGTTTTGGCTTTTATTTTGCGGGATATTATGTTAAACAATAAATTACTTTGTTATTCCACTAATAACATTAAACTCCGCTAGAGATGTCTCTTCCTCCTTTTCTGAGGCTCTCTTCATTCTGTCAGAAGAGACCCTTGGGATAGTAGATTAATGTAACAAGTGGAACAATAAAGAAATTTATTGTTAAATATTATAGTTTCAATTTGCTAGAATTCAGTTTTAATATAACATTTTTTATTTGATGTAATATAAAAAGCATCTAATTGTTATGTTGTAGAAAAATACCATAATTATATTTTTAATTCGAGATTTTAGTGCAAGTTTGTTAATTAAGTCTTTTTTTTATGTAAAATCTTTATTATTTTCGTAAGAAACAATGTATAGTATGTGTAATTGAATATATTTACATTAAAAAGGGTAAAAGTTTAAAATATAAGGTCATAATTAGTCTTCTTCTTCATCCTTTTCTTTTAGACCTGTTGGCCTGTTATGGTCCTGCATCATTGTTTCCCTCTTGTGACGTCGACTGCCAGCTGTCTTTCCGTCTTTTGGGAGGTAGTCCTGGAGGTCTCCTTGCTTGGAGGATACTGTCCCTGGCCAGTCTTACGGCTCTTGGTTCCGCCATTCTGGATACATGTTCGTTCCAAAACCTTCTTCTCTGTCGTCCCCATCTGACTATATCTTCAACTTCGCACATCTTTCGGATTTCTGTGTTTCGTACTCTATCACGAAGGGTTTTGCTAGCGATACTCCTGAGTACCTTCATTTCGCTGGTTCGAAGGAGATTTTTGGTTCTGACAGTGTCGGCTCTAGACTCTATGCTGTATGTCATTATGGGACGGACACAGGTCTTGTATATCCTGACCTTGCTTTGGATATTCATATACTGGTTTTTCCAGATAGTGTTCTTTAAATATCCGGAAATATAACATCATAATTAGTAATATGTACATTTAAAAAAACTAGTGCTGAATGTTCAAAAAAGTTTGAGAATCATTGACGTATGATAGTGGAGAGCGATAGTAATTTTGAAACACAAGGTAATTAATGACCCTGTTTGAGATACTTTGAAGTGAATGTTCTACGACCTACAACTACTGATGCAGCGAAATTAAAATTCAAACAGGGTTCGAAAGTTACTTGCAGTGATCAGTAGTTTTCCGTGATGTGAGGTTAACTGCGAAGTCACGTGAAGAAAATTAAACTTCAATTATAGTTTGAAAATACTCAACGAAATTGATGACTTGAAGGGGTTTTCAAATATGTACATTGGATCTATTTGCAAAATCTGTTAGTAAATATTTTTTTATACATTTTATCTATATTCATGTATGATATACTACCTTGATCAAAAGTTTTAGGACCAGCCACCGTGTGGCGCTGTCAGTCACCTGATTGGAACTCTTTTTTTTTCTTAAGTTACCACATCTATCATTGACACTTACCTTTAAATTTCAGCGTCATAGCTTGACATTTGTAAAAGTTACGCTGTACTGAGTACATCTACCTTTGTGCGTGTTTTCGATTTTTTACAAGTTTGAAAATGGCATCAACTGTGCATCAACGAGTTTGCATTAAATTTTGTGTGAAAAATGGATTTAAAGGTCCGCAGACCTTGGAAATGTTGGAGAAGTGTTTTTTGGTGGCACGAACGCTTCAGAAGTGGTCGTGAGTCGGTCGAGGGTGACGAATGCAGTGGCAGTCGAAAAATGAAAACATCGATAAAATCAAAGAAATGTTGGCCAAAAACCTCAAATGGACCACTTAAAAAATCGCTTCGCGGAACGCGTTCCAGCACCCGAGAGGATGTCTTAAAAAAATCGAAGACGGCTTTGATGGACATACCGAAAATTGAGTACCAGCGGTGTTTCGAGGATTGGATCAAGCGCTGGCGTAAGTGTGTTGCAGTCGATGGGGAGTACTTTGAAGGGGGCCATATCGATTTTGATGAATAAACTTGTATTTTCGATTTTATGAATAAAGTCCTAAAACTTTTTGATCAAGGTAGTAGTTTAAAAGTTTGGACATTAGACCAGGCGCTAGAAGGAATTGACTGCGCATAATATTATGAAGACCGCATTTTCTTAATTTATGTAGATTTAAAAGAATCCAACAATGAATAATCTGAATGGTGCCAGCTCATTTTATAGTCCGTTTGGTTTTTAACCCCTCCCCTACCCCCTGAAATATTAAAGAAATGTGTTCAGCGCATGCTGTAGGACCTTTTAATATTTATTTTGAACGACAGTTATTAGTTTTTTGTAATGAAAATTAGTAATTATATTCAGACTATTAATCTTTAGGCTCTCCTGAACCTATATTTTTATTTATTTATTATTATTACACACGACAAGAAATATGTATTATTTGCGAAAAAACAACAAGTAATTTAATTTAGAAATATCAATTGAGAAAATGCGGTCCTCATATTATGCGCATTTAATTCCTTCTAGTGCCTGGTCTACATTACAACTTTAGAAAATATGTTGAATAGTGTTGTTGAAGATATTTTAAGGCTTTCGTGGTTCTTCTTATCACTTGTATAAGGTTTTTCATAGTGTTGTACTGCGTTGTTTGGTTTCAAAAATATTTTCTTAAAAAAGTTGTCTTCAGGGCTTTTTTATAGTCAACTTTAGTGTGGCAAAGTTGTCTATGAAGATGAAAAGTTAAATATTTTCGAAGCGTTGGTACCATAAGCAAAACGATGCGGTACAGCATTCAAACAACTAAAAAAATAAATAAAAGTGTATACTGCAAAGCAGAATATTTAAGAAAGACTGTCCTCTGTTTAATTCAATTCATCAGACTTATAGTGCGAAAAAGTTTTGAAAGTCTGGACAAATTAACCGTTCAACAAAGTGTGCCAAAAGCAAGAAGATCTTGCACGAAATTAAAGAATCCACTAATATATATGTGAAATCTACGTCAATGATGGTAGAAGATAGAGTTGTATTGTATTATAATCTGGCGGATTTATTGCCATGAAGCAATCTTTTTGAATCAACCACATATCAAACGGACAGTGAGCGATAATCAGAATTAAACTTCATTGAAAGAATACCGAACTGAAACACCTGTATAAACACTTATGCACATATTCCAAGACTTGGGGCTCCTTGTTTTTTATGTTATACTATCGTGTTGGAACAATCAACATATTTTTTGTTGTGCTCCTCTTAATGCCAAGCCGAGCATTTCACTCTCCGATTCTATAAAAAAATCGTAGAATTATTAGCAGCTATTAAAAATTAAATAAGAACATTATATAAAAACTCGTGCATATATTCCAAGTTATATGTGTAATGTATTCCTACCAATGTTAATATGCTAATCTTATCATATACTCTTATCCACATCCAATAAATATTATAAGTAATCATGCAAACCAATGTTAAGCTTATCAATGTTAACCATATCTGTTTAACCATATATATATTCAATGTTATCTACATCCAATAAATATTAGTGTTATCACGTGTATGCCAAACTTAACTCAATGTATTATGTTTAAATTTATCATCTGTCTGAATTATCACGAGCTGCTTACTATCCAAATTCAAAAAAGATTTCATATCTCTAAATGGAAGTAAACAGCGAACGATATATTCCAGATAAATCGCCTGATATCTATTTGACCTTAAGGGCAACGATAACATACCCGATAAATTCCTTCTTAATCTATCTAAGGGTCGTGCGTATGGTTATCTTTGCTTTAAATAGGACGTCATATCAGATGCAGCAATCATTATTCTTAAAACCACTACGATGTTAACATCATCGTTATTATTACTTCTATAATACTGTTAATATTATACTTCAATGTAATTCAACGAATATATAAATAAAATTACACAGTTGAAATTCTAAAAGTTTTTTCGTTGCAAAAGGCCATAACATATGCGTCTCCTTATTACTTGCTTATCGTGATAGAACAATCAACATGCATTTTGCTATGCTTTTCTTGATGCGCAAGTCAAGCATTTCACTCTCCGATTGTATAAAAAAATTGTAGAAATATTGACAGCAAATAAAAATGAAATAAGAACATTAGATAAAAACTCATGCACATATTCCAAGTCATATGCGGCTTCTTATTACTTGCTTATCGTGTTAGAACAATCAACATGCATTTTGCTATGCTCTTCTTGACGCGCAAGTCAAGCATTTCACTCTCCGGTTCTATAAAAAAATCGTAGAATTGTTGACAGCAAATAAAAATGAAATAAGAACATTAGATAAAAACTCATGCACATATTCCAAGTTATATGCAACTCTTTATTACTTGCTTATCGTGTTAGAACAATCAACATGCATTTTGCTATGCTGTTCTTGATGCGCAAGCCAATCATTTCATTCTCCGATTCTATAAAAAAATCGTAGAATTATTGACAGCAAATAAAAATGAAATAAAAACATTAGATAAAAACTCATGCACATATTCCAAGTCATATGCGACTCCTTATTACTTGCTTATCGTGTTAGAATAATCAACATGAATTTTGCTATGCTCTTCTTCATGCGCAAGCCGAACATTTCACTTTCCGATTCTATAAAAAATATCGTAAGTAAAACATCGTTGAGTTATTAGTATCCAATAAAAAAAATACGTGCTTGTGATATTTTTCACACTGTTTTTTTAATATTTTTAAAATTAATTTTCCTCACTTACTAATAACTTGCAAACCGTTTAGGGGAAATTTAAGAAATGTAATAAAATTCATTGGAATACTTGATCCATGCGGTTGCTGATAACACCAACATATTTAGTAGAGATAAAGGTATGAGTGGTTGTTAGAGGATCCAAACGGGTCTAAACAAATTACACTCATGGTGTTTGATGAATCCATAACATTTCGGTACGAGAAAGTGTCAGAAAATAAGCTACAAGAGTTAAAAGTTAAAAAAAAATCAATAAAAAAACTTTTTGAATGCAAGTTAGGACTTTGTTTATGGAATGAGGTTATGTAAAATGAAGAAAATCCTAAATCAATCTAAATTTGTTTCACCGCTCGTTACTCTTGGCTTAAGGTAGGTGCATACAATATAAATAACTTTGCTAACGACATCTGGTGTTTTTCTGCCGCGCAAACTTCACCCGAGGAAGTTTAGCTCTGGCCGAGTCACCGTGCACTGCTGCCGCTCAAGGATAATAATTTATCATCCCCTAAGCCAAAGTGTTTTTCCTACCCTCATCCACTTGCCCAAGTTCGACACTGGTGCCGAAATGTATGACATGCCTTTTTATTTGACGAGAATAAAACCAAGGAAAGCGCGGTATGTTTTGAGGCATTTTTACATCCTTCAAGTAGTTGCACAGATTGAAAACAATTTCGTCTTGAAAATATTCGTAATAAGGAAGGAAAAAGAGATTTATAAAGGAAGTCTCCTTTAATGTTTCTGGGAAAACAGGTATTAGTTTTGCAGCACCGAAGTTTGACTGGCAAAGCCGATGGTTTTCTCAATAGAAGATGATGATGAAGAAAGTCTCAGGCTGGAAGTGACAAAGTGTTGAATGAGGAATAGTGAGGAAGAGCCACGTTTTTAACATAATGAATATGCAAAATTATTGAAATGAATTTATCATTCAATGCTCCACTTATAATTGCTCAGAACCAAAAGTAGTGCATGCAAAACATACTTTAGGTAAACATCCTAATTCAATGATTTTATATATCAACATTTCACCTACATGCGAGTACTTAATGTCATACGCCCTAATTCAAGGTATTTTAAATATCAACATTTCATATACATAACATACTATACTTAATGTCATACACCTTAATTTAAGGTATTTTCAATATTAACATATTACATAATATATAGGTACAACACACTTTATCATGCCCCCTTATTCAAGATACTTTAAATAACTTATTAACATTTCATAAACACACTTAATGTCATACACCCTTATTCAAGGTATTTTAAATATCAACATTTCATATACATAACATACTATACTTAATGTCATACACCTTAATTTGAGGTATTTTCAATATTAACATATTATATAATATATAGGTACAACACACTTTATCATGCCCCCTTATTCAAGGTACTTTAAATAACTTATTAACATTTCATAAACACATAATGTCATACACCCTTATTCAAGGTATTTTGAATATTAACATTTCATGTACATACTGAATGTCATACACCCAAATTCAAGGTATTTTCAATATTAATATTTTATACACATACTTTATATCATACGCCTTAATTCTTCTTCTACTTCTCAGTGTCATATCAGGTCCCCCCAACGTTGAATATCACTTGAGAGTAGACATCTTTTTCCCCGGCAGTCCGAAAAAGATCTCCAACGCCCCTTATGCCAGTCCAATCACGTATGTTGCGGAACCAGGAGATTTGCCTCCTGCCAATACCCCTTCGGCCTTCTATTTTGCCTTGGATGATCAGGTGCAGTAATTTGTACTTTGCTCCTCTAAGTACATGACCCAAGTAGGATACATTTCTGCTGACCGTATCCGTAGCATTCTCCGGTGCATCCACATTTCGAATGCTTCCAGTCGGTACATACTACTTACTTTGAGGGTCCATGATTCCACTCCATAAAATAACACGGACCAAACGTAGCATTTTACTAACCGTTGTCGAAATTTCAACTTTAGATTATCATCGCAGAATACGCTTCTCATTTTATTAAAAGTCGCACGAGATGATTCAATTCTGCACTTGACTTCGGTTTCTGGGTCGAGGTCTTCCACTAGGATACTTCCGAGGTATTTAAATTAATCCCTTAATTCAATATATTTTAAATACTTACATTTTATATGCACACTTTGTCATATACCCTAATTCAAGGTATTTTAAATATTAACATTTCATATACATACTTAATGTCATACACCTCAATTCAAGGTATTTTCAATATTATCATTTTATATACAATATACTTTATCATGCACCCTAATTCAAGGTACTTTAGCTATTAACATTTCATAAACACACTTTATGTCATAGGCCCTAATTTAAGGTATTTTAAATATTAACATTTCATGTACATACTTAATGTCATACACTCTAATTCAAGGTATTTTCAATATTAATATTTCATACACAAACTTTATGTCATACGCCTTAATTCAAGGTATTTTAAATATTTACATTTCATATGCACACTTCATATCATATACCCTAATTCAAGGTACTTTAAATATTAATATTTCATGTACATACTTTATGCCATACACTCTAATAAAAAGGTTTTTAAAATATCAACATTTAATATACATACCTTTTGTCAAACACTCTAATTCAAGATATTACATTTTTGATAAAATGACGTATTCCTGCATCAGGGGAGCGCAAACAAGACTTGTTTGCGCTCCCCTGAAGATGAGGTGAAATTCTTGAAACCGGTAGGGGTATACCGTCACAAAAAAGTGGAATAAACAGTGTTTGATAAAAATATATTCCAATGTCTTTAAACCTCCACAACGTTAATGCCTTAACTATAAACAACATATTCATTTGTTATTTTATTTATTTGTTCGCGATTAAATCATTAATTATATTAATAAGATAAATACAATAATATCATTTATAAAGAATGTCAGATATGTTTCAATGTTCAAAATTCATATCATTTTGAGACTTAAGATTTAAAAAGTTAATTAGCAAATCATAAGGTTAATAAAATATCAAAAAAATATTCCTCAACGAGTATCAACCATAATTTCGATTATTGGAATTAAAATTGGATTTAAGCGTTTACGGATATGTACAAACAATTCAACGAAATACTTAATAAGGAAAAAAAAGTTGATCGTTTGTATGATGAAATATGTCATTGAGTAAATAAATAAAGGATATTCAAATAAAACCATCAAAGCGTTTAATTTTGATTTCTTTATTTTATTTTGAATTGTGTTAGTGAAGTATATTGAAAGGCGTGTTAATATAGGAAACAAGGTCAACGATGCAATTGTTACTGATTTTGTTAATAAATCAAATGCGTATTTTTTTAAAATGACTGCACAATGGTGCGTCAGTTCCAACGTTGACCAGAGTAATAAGAGTATAATAAATGAGGTAGAAATGATTGTCTTGTACATATTTATTTATTTATTTACCATTTTTATTGCAAACACAATCTGGCGGGCTTATTGCCAGGAGTCAATATCTTCCTACCAACCAGACAAAAGTAAATGAAGCAAGTTACGTGGTCGCATTAATCATTCAAATGACTGTCCATCCCCACGAAATCTATAAACACATACATGAGCATATACCCACGAATCCCACAAAGACGGACAATCACCCGAACATTATTTTTCATATAAAGTGAGATATCATCAATCAAAAGAAAAGGAATGGATGGTGGAGAGGAAAGGGAAAGAAAAATCGGGAATGAAATACGTTATTTTACTGACTAGAAATTAAGAGTTTTTTCAGTCGCTTTTTAAACCATGCCAAGGACGGAGCGAGTCTTATATTGGTTTGTAACTGATTCTAGTCTCACTGCATGGACAGGAAAGCACATAATATCTGACAATTAATTTTTTCATAGAGCTAGAAATTATAAGAGAAAGTAAACTGTTTGTTATTATAGGTGGATGCTGTAAGAATAATTAAAAGAGGAATCCTTTTATAGTTAGGCCGTATTGGGAAAATTAGTTGCTAAAGAGATATGAAACAAATTTGTATACGTGTAAAATGAGTGAAAAGCGGGGAAGACTTAGATCAAGGAAAGGGTAGAACTTTATAGTTGAAGAGATTTTATCTGCGGTAAAGCTAAAATAATGATGCAACAAAAGAGCATGTATGTCGAGATACAAATATAAGGAAGAACAATGTGTACGGAAAGAAAGGCGTGGGTATCTTTCTGCCTACCCTAAAAGATACATGTTGGGATCTTATGCATGTGTATGTATTTTGAAATATCGATCAAACGTGCTTTATTAGTTTATTTACAGAAATTATTCTTCCGATAAAATACGCATTTCATGGTTCAATTCAGTTTGAAAAAATTTGTTCCTTACATACCAGTAGTCACTTATCAAATCGTACTCTTCAAATTTCGCGGAAAATATTGAATTTCATATACCATATATACAATCTCTGTTGGTAAGACACTTGTCTGCTGATCCGGAGGTTGCGGGTTCGATCCCCGCTGGAACCCAGATTTAAAAAAAATAGGACTCCTGTCTGGTTAATACTTAAGGTCTATAAAAACATATTTCTGGTTGGTTGGAAGAGATTGCCACATGACAATAAACTCGCCAGGTCAAAAAAAAAAATCTCTGTGGAGCTAGTTGGTGAGACACTTCTCCTCCAAACGGGTTCTTTTCTCGTTACATATACATTATATCTCATCGTTTCCCTGTCAGGGCTGGTAGAGAGAACAGAGCGCTAAAATTTCAAATCGCAAAGTATATCTTTTGCCTCCTCTTCATCCAGACACATTGTCATACAGTGCGTAAGACTTATTGAACTTTTTACATTTTCTTCTTGCAAAATATCATTCACTGACCGTATTTACCAAGTCCTAATCTCATCTTCATAACCTACATTTTAAGGCAATTGTCCCTAGGAAGATAAATTTGTCGGCTTTTTCAGTATCTAAGAAATGTACTTTCTTTCCGCTGATAGTCAACAATAAGTACAGAACCCTGCGTTAATTAATACACATCGGGCTTAAGAAAGAGACTGTTGGCCATAATCGGCTTACTTCGGCTTTGTAGAGCATCGTCTCCCCGAGCGACCACACCCTAGAACGGTGAGACCACACCCTAGAACGGTGAGACCACACCCTAGAACTGACAAATCGTGACGGAACACGTGTATGAATAACAGAGACGACGCCCTACAAAGCCGAAGTTAGCCGATTATGGCCGACAGTCTCTTTCGTAAGCTCGATGTGTATTACTTACCGCCGGGTACTGTACATATTTTGGTCTTCCTCTTTTTTAATTCAAGAGCTAATGATATAAACCATTTACTTGCAATTCTTCGCTGTGCATGTTTGCAATATTTCCGCACAAAAACCATTTTTATTTTATTTTGATTTATTTATTTATTTACACACGACAAGAAATATACATAATTTGCGAAAAAACAACAGGTAATTTAATTTGGACATACAATTTTAATGGATGTGGGTTTGTTGGCTTTCATTTGTCGTGTCCCCAGTAAACTAGGCTTTTGCCTGTATCTCACTGAGGATATTTAGCATGAAAAAATAAATCGATACTTCTTTCCGATTTTCGATTACACAAAAACAAAACCCTGTTGCACATTCTCATCAACCTGACAAACAGTGACACTCAATTACAACTGGAAACATCATGCGAAATCAAATTCCTCACACATCATCACTCCAGAGCCACCTTGTTAATGAACTTAATCAGTTAGTTAGTGGTCTTTCTTTATGTGGGAATTGAACCGTGAAACGTAGAGTAGAAAAAAAGCGTCTATGTAATATTATATGATGCAACTGAGGTTGTTAGCCAAACCTTATTTACTTTGAAAATATAGTAGAAATAGTGAATTATTTTTGGGATTGTATTGTCGATGACGATGATGACAGAATGTCAATTATACGTTTTAGAAAGTTGGAAACAAAAGGAGACGTATTCAGTGTTATATGAATAAAGTAATAGGATGCTGTGGTGCTGAACCAGCTATTCAGAGTGAAGTTTTATTTTGAGGAAAACACAGATCGGTGCGGCGTCTGTATTTTACGAGCGCACCGCTCGGTGAGTACTTTCAAAGCATTACACATCCAAGTTGTACGCAATTAAAAATGAATTGGGTCGGATACCAAAAGTACCATATGTGCGGTTGTTTTTTTTTATTTGTTTATACGTATCGTAACGTTCTGTGACATTTGATGGTTTTGAAAATGTTTTTTTTTACTAAGCGGTTTCGATCAGACCTTTTTTAAAACACCCCCTTTTAAAACAACCTGCTAACTTAATAAAAATGAGGCTTTTAATTTTTTTTTGGGTCTCTTAAGAATTTCTATTGAACATGTAAAATTGTTTTGAGTTATTTACCGAAATATCGATTTAGAATTAATAATTTGTTTAAAAATATCAATATACGAGTACAAAAGTTAAGGTTTTTATCAAAATTTCGAAACACGAAAAGTAACAATTTTTATCAATATATCGACTTAACAAAATTTACCGTTTTATCCAAAATATTGACGTATAAAATGTAATAGTTTTGCTAAAATATCGACGTGCAAAAAGTTTTCGACAAAATTTCGAAAACCGAAAAGTTTTTATCAACATATCGACATGTAAAAAAAATTTGAATATACGGTAAGTCAATATATTTTTATATTTTATAAATAATATAATCCAATTGAAATATATGTTAATACGTTTAAATATAATTTAAATGTAGAACAAATACAAACGTAACTATCCTTACAAGACTGTCCTACTCAATTTCGACTTGTATTGACAAAACTATCGCTAATTATTATTCTACTCGTATAATTAGATATCCAAACTCTTTGATAAGCTCACTGCATCGCACATACTTGTTGAATGACCGATAAATGCATTCCTTAAGTAGCTCAACAATGATGACTTAAGATAAGGTTTTTCACAATTTGGGTATTCCTGAAGCTGTGTACGATGTTATACTTTGTTGTATTTATAGTTTACGAGTACGTCTTGATTCGTTATAGTCTACGAGTACGTCTTGATTGGTTATAGTCAATAATACTGTATTTTTTTAACATTCTAATGTATTTATTTCGTTACTGAAATAGTTTTATTAATATTGCAAAATTTTTAACAAATTGTTGACCCTTTTTTTTAGTTAAACTTAGATTTTTTGAGAAAATTTCAATTGTATCGGTCTTTACTTGCCTCAAATAGTTTAAGACATGGGTGGCGAACAGTCTCATACAAACCTTTTTGGGAAGTCTTGTCAAAATTTATGATAAGAATTACATCTATGTTTTTATATGAACACTACACTCCACTTAAAGCCGAATATGTTACTATCACATATCGGAAGATTTACAAATGTTTCTTTTTTTTATCAAATTTGTTTTTCTAAACAAATGCAGATACCGGAAGTCCCTTATCTTATGACCACATCATCCACTTTCATATCTTTATACTTAAGGGTGTATTCTACTCTAGAGGTGTCAATTTCGGGCGTTTTTTTAGACTAAATAAAAATAAGACAAAAATAATTTTTACTTTACATTTTTTACAGTTTTTTTATTGATGATTTATGAATGTACGAGTACAAAAAATTTTTGAAATTTGAAGATGTTATCAGTTATTATATCTTGTAAAAAAAGGGGGGTGAGCTGGTCGACATGTTTGGAACCATTTTGTAAATTAAAACAAAAATCATGCACAGCTTCTTGATAAAAATAATGTCGTTATAGTTGGTACCAAAGAAAACAAATAGTAAAATGGGCGCTGTCTGAAAAAAAAATCAATTTTGTTAACTTTTTTTTTTAAATTTTTAAATTAAAAAATAAAAGTTTTGAATTTTTCAAAGTAGGGACGATACAAAAACATTTATCAAAGATTTGTACTAAATTTGAAGGCAATCGGTTGAAAAGAACTTGAGATTTTATGTCGACCAGGTCGAAAAAAGTAGTTTCAAAAAAAGCCGTTTAAAGTTTTGATATTATTGCCTGAGTCATTCCGGTGCGGCGTAATTCCTGCCTCATTTATAGCTATTACTTCGTAAATATTGAGAATTAAAAAAAATATCTTTTGAGAACATATTCTTAAAGATCTGAACTTTAAGAATATGTAAAAAAAAACATTTTTTTCAAATTTCTAGTGTAGAAGCCCTTAAAATGCGTTAAGACGTACTCGTAAATGCATGTAATTTTGAAGTGGATGAAAAAGAAATATTTTATATTTATTTTGTAAAAATGGATATGCAAAGTTTTGGTTTCAGAATGTAAAAATCCCTTGGCGCATTCAAGTTTATGCATGACCTGGACTCTTGGTGCAATATTGGGTCGGCGTTCCATCAAAGTCCGCTCCAGGGCTGGCGCTAGGGAGGGGTCTTGCAGGATATTGTTACCCCCCTGAGGGCCCTCGTCCTCCTCAATAGCTCCGAAGCCAGACTAGACCCTACAGGAATACTATGTATATGAATATTTATATCCCCACTATCACATTGTACTGACATGGGGTCGTATAGTAAATAAAGGGTTTCTTTTAAACTTATCTTTCAATGTCAGTTTTGCACATGTTTCATAATATCATCATCATCGCGTTATTAACATTCACATAAGTAATGGATATTAAGTCAAATATTGGGTCCTTACATGTGAAATTGGCGTTTTGTTTGGGAGGAACATAAAGTTGATTTTTTTTTAATATAATATATTTATTTAATCAAAGTATGTACCATTGCTATCTATGCACTTTTGCCATCTCATAGGTAGTTCATCGATCCCTTTACTAAAAAAACCATTCGGACGGGAATCAATAAAATCTTTGAAGTCGGTTTGGACTGCCCCATCGGAGTTGAATTTTTTCCCTTGCAAGAAGTTATCCAAATTTCGAAAAAAATAGTAATCTGTTGGGGCAAGGTCCGGAGAGTACGGTGGATGTCTTAGACATTCCAATTGAAGCTCTTCTAATTTGGTAGCCGTCTGTTGTGCAGTGTGTGGTCTAGCGTTATCATGAAGCAGCAGTGGCCTAGAGCGATTAACCAGCCTCGGTTGTTTAGCAGCTAACTTTTCCATCATGGTTTGCAGTTGCTGACAATAGACATCTGCCGTAATCGTCTGGCCAGATTTAAGAAAGCTGTAGTGAACGACACCAGCACTAGTCCACCAAACGCTCACAAGTAACTTTTTTGGAGTCAATTTTCGCTTGGGGCATGGTTTGGCTGGTTCGGCAGGGTTCAGCCATTGCGATGAGCGCTTCCGATTATCATACAGGATCCACTTTTCATCACAGGTAATGATTCAATTCAAAATCCCTTCATTATTGTGCCGGTTGAGTAATGCAACGCAGCAGTCAACGCGCGTTTGTTGATTTGCTTCACTCAATTCGTGAGGTACCCACCTTTCAAGCTTTTTCACCTTCCCAATTTGCTTCAAGTGGATTAAAACAGTTTTATCACTAACACCGCAGCCTGCAGCTAACTCGGACGTGGTTTGCGATGGATCCGCTTCCACAATAGCCTTCAATTCTTCATTATCAACTTTGGTCTCCGGCCGTCCACGGGGCTTGTTCTGCAGGTCGAAATTTCCAGAACGAAAACGTTGGAACCAAAAACGCACTGTGTTTTCTTTTGCGGCACCGTCGCCATACACATCATTAATCCTTCGAGCCGTTTCTGCAGCACTGGTGCCACGGTGGAACTCGTACTCGTAAATAACGCGATATTTCAAGTTTTCCATTTTGTAAACTGAGTGACGCAAAGAAAAAAAACAATTGAGGAAAAAACAAATGAATTATAATTTTCGAAACACAAATACTTGAGTAAATAGCTGTATAAATTTGAATTTGAAATTTCTAACCAAAAAGAAGATATTTGAGATCAAAGTTGCCAGTACGGCAAAACGCCGGTTTCGTATGTGGGGACCTAACATAATTATTTGATTTCCTTGTAGCATAATCTAGGTAAAGCTATATTTATAAAAAATATATTGTTGAGTTAAGGAGTGTTCTTCTTCGGCTTTCTTCAAATAAAGATCTTGTACTTGAATATTTATTTTCTTTTAGTGTACTGTACTGTATTGGTGATTGTACACACTTTATATGTTGTAAATTATTTTAATTTTTTGAAGTTTGTAAAATATAATTAATTGTATATATTTTTGAAATAATAAGTAAGAAGTTTAATCCTTAACGGTTCGTTAAGTAGTCCAAATCCTGAGGAGTTTTAAAATTTGATATATGCGGTACTACATTTAATATGAAATATGGTTACTTCCATGGCTTCGTTGGTAAGATATTTCTCTTCTAGCTCGAGGGTTTGATTCTCATTGAAACCCAGATATTTTTTAAAAGGGTTCCAGTCTGGTTTTTAATTGAGATTTCTTTGACATATTTTTGCTTGGTTGGAATATATGATAAATAGGGATAAGCACACTAGGTCGTTCTGTATACCATACAATGAAAGCAATATCAATATAAGAAAAAAATTAAGAATTCAAAAGTGAAGCATAAAATTTTTATGTAAACATGTATTTCCAACGAGTTCCGAATAAATTATTACTATCAAAGATAGGCCAATGAACATGGTCATACTTTTAAGACTCAAATTAATTTTAAGTTATTTTTACCCGGCAACATTTAAGGGCGCTTAAATTTCAATGTTACATACATGCATATCACGCCGTGTCCCCTGAAAGGTGGGCAGAATAAAATAAACTAGGGATCTTCAACGTCTCTATCAAAACACACAACTTTCGTCTCCTCCACCTTCATATATCATATGTCTCGTTATACTAATTTTTCTATCATACGTCCACGCGGTAAAACACTCCGAAAAATCTTATCGATGAATAGGACTGATATGTTGAGTAATATTAAGAAGAGAATTCTGAGATGGTTTGGGCATGTAGGATGAATGAATGAAGAAATACTAACAATAAAAATATATAGTGCAAATGCGAGGGAAAACGTGGTAGAGGCAAGCCAATTATAATTGGATCAGATGACTGATATTTTTTAAGAAGTAAAATATATCATAAGAGCTGTTTGAGAAGGTGTATGAATGTAAAGAGGTGAAATATGTATGTCGAGATAGGAAAGTCTGGCGCTCAGTCTTTTCCGTTTAACCAAGCAAAAAAACGGCGTGATGTATAATGTATCAAAATCTTCTAGCGATGAGGCTGGTGAATTTAAGATATACTCAAACTGCATTCAAGTTTGATAGTTTTTTCTACAGTGGCCTGAAACATTGCAGCTTTTCGTTTATTACCTTTTCAAGAATCGGATATTTCGATTTTCTCCTACAAGACACGACTGTTAAAATATTTTAAAATGTATTGTAGTTTACATTTTATTATTTTTTTTTACATCTCTAACTATACCGCCTCTGGTCAGACAAACTAGAGGGCTCATCCCTAATTAATGAAACGTCCAATGGGGGAAAAGAAGCCTCGTTTTTTCGACATTTAATTAATTAGAATGATAAGCAGATTTTTTAAGAAAATAGGTTTAAAAGGGAAAGATGTAAGATCTAAGACAGACAGTGGTAGATAACTTTTAAAACAAGGAATTTAAGAGACGTTTCAAGCGAATGTTTTAGCGCCCCTCAATGAACGAGAATTTGATGACTGGATTACGAGTGAAATGAATTTTTAAATTTAAAATGAGTTTCCAGCGATAATTGCTATACAGTTTATAAAAGCTTTTTTATGCAATGCAAGACGGTTAAGCTTTGTTTTAATTGCAAAATTATTTTCAAATTTCCCTCTAAAAGGAAAGATAATGACAGTTATTAGAATGAAAAATCCATTACACACATTAAATTACTACTTCCAGTTCTTTCTTTTTGATTGTAAAGTGTGTGATTCACAATTAATAACAAAATTTTCAGCGGTTAGTAAAAAAAACTCAAATTTTCTTGATCATCTTTGCTGAGGCAGGAATTAACTTTTAGTGTATTAAAAATGAACTAAAAATATTCATATATCAAAAATTTCCCCTCTAACTTAGTGGAACTTCATATAAGAATGTATGACAATACATTACTTTGTTATTCCATTAATAACATAAGTCCCCCTTCCCGAGGCAATGTAATTTGTGGAATAACAAAATAAATTATTGTAGTCGGAAAATGATAAAATGATAGTAGTATGTACTGGGAAAATGATAAAAGGATAGTAGTATGTACTGGGAAAAGGATAAAAGGATTGTAGTATGTACTGGGAAAATGATAAAAGGATTGTAGTATGTACTGGGAAAATGATAAAAGGATAATAGTTTGTACTGGGAAAATGATAAAAGGATAGTAGTATGTACTCGGAAAATGATAAAAGGATAGTAGTATGTACTGGGAAAATGATAAAAGGATAGTAATATGTATTCGGAAAATGATAAAAGGATAGTTAAATGTACTGGAAAAATGATAATAGTTTGTACTGGGAAAATGATAAAAGGATAGTAGTATGTACTCGGAAAATGATAAAAGGATAGTAGTTTGTACTGGGAAAATGATAAAAGGATAGTAGTATGTACTCGGAAAATGATAAAAGGATAGTAGTTTGTACTGGGAAAATGATAAAAGGATAGTAGTATGTACTCGGAAAATGATAAAAGGATAGTAGTATGTACTGGGAAAATGATAAAAGGATAGTAGTATGTACTCGGAAAATGATAAAAGGATAGTAGTATGTACTGGGAAAATGATAAAAGGATAGTAGTATGTACTGGGAAAATGATAAAAGGATAGTAGTGTGTACTCGGGAAATTATAAAATGATAGTAGTATGTACTGGGAAAATGATAAAAGGATAGTAGTATGTACTGGGAAAAGGATAAAAGGATAGTAGTATGTACTTGGAAAATGATAAAAAGATAGTAGTATGTACTGGGAAAATGATAAAAGGATAGTAGTATGTACTGGGAAAATGATAAAAGGATAGTATAATAGTTTGTACTCGGAAAATGATAAAAGGATAGTATTATGTACTGGGAAATGATAAAAAAATAGTAGTATGTACTAGGAAAATGATAAAAGAATAGTGGTATGTACCGGGAAAAGGATATGAGTATATACTGGGAAAAGGATAGTAGTATTTACTGGGAAAAGGGTAGGAGTATGTACTGGGAAAAGGACATAGGAATGACAGATCAAGGAAAAAAAGAACTCCACTGAAGTTATTATGCATTCTGAGTTGCTATTTGAAAAACGCCAACGATGAAGTAAGTCTTGTCTTGTTCCAGAGCCTAGCGCTAGGGACAGTAAAGGTCGACATGAATAATGAAAAGCAGACAACAGGAAAACAATTGTACGCAATTTTTACTTGAGCCGAATGCGAGTCCGTTTTCGGACTGGAGTTGAATATTTTGTATGACATATGAGGGGGCTGTGAGACAGTTAAGAATATTATACAGAAGTGACATTACACTTGATGCCGATTTCTTGTATTGAATCAGTTAAGTTTCTTTTATGGTCGTACTTTCTTAGGTTGAAAGTGTATCTCATACACATATTTTGTATTCGCTGAATTCCAGGTCCCTACTTTCAAAATATCGTTCATATTATCTTACCATACTTTTATTAGTCCTCCTTTACCACGCTTTCTACTCACATTTACACTATATATTAGTTCCATTAACACTATATAAAAAAATCTAGTATTTATTTGAATTTAAAACAGTTCAAAAGTATTAGCGTGTAAAAAGTCATTCATTCCAAGTTGATTCATTGAATCTAGAACCACAATTCTAAAAATAAGTATTTAAATGCGGCATAAAAATAGCACAGATATTTCTATTGCGATAAAACCACTGGACACGTGCAAATACCAGTAATTTCCTAAAAGACTAGTAAAATTTATTTTTCTTCCATTTTTTAAACAAAAGATAAATTAATGGTAGGTAACCTTCATAAATTAAAAATTTATTTTAAATATTTATGTACACTTCGTTTATTAAAATGTGTAAAACATATTCTTTTTCCTTTCTTTCTTAGTCACATCTCATTTTTAAAGATAATTATTTTGATGGAAAAAAACAAACAAAACGAACTTCCACCCTCCAGAGAAATTTTAAGTCGCCCTGAGAGAACTCTATGTCAAAGAATCTACACAAGATCACTCTTTAAGGCAGATGCTACCCTCGTACTCTTGTATGTTCCCACTATCAGCAGATTCTTAAGACTGTAAAGCTGTATCAAGGCACAATATGAATTTGTTAAAATAAACCGTTTGTTTCAAATCAATTTAATATTATCAATGATGATTTGAGCATGTGGAATGAATAAATTAATCAAGTCTAACAAAACAAATATTATATATATATATATATATATATATATAATATATATATATATATATATATATATATATATATATATATATATATATATATATATAATATATATATATATTATATATATACTATATATATATATATATATAGATTATATATATATATAATATATATAATATATATATATATATATATATATATATATATAATATATATATATATATATAT
>CATKWJ010000829.1:0-28662 GCA_949825065.1 Odontocerum albicorne
GAGAGCAAGTTGGGTGCAGTGTGGCGATCAACGGCACACCAATTGAACAAGTAACAAAATTTAAATACTTGGGTGCTAGCATAATGTGCAATAATGACCTCTATGGCGAAATGCTTGAACAATCACAAAAGGCCGCAGATATTTCCGGATGTTGAAAAAACACTATCTGGAAAAACAAGCATATGAACATCCAAAGCAAGGTGAGGATATACAAGACCTGTGTCCGCCCCATAATGACATACAGCATAGAGTCCAGAGCCGACACTGTCAGAACCAAAAATCTCCTTCGAACCAGCGAAATGAAGGTACTCAGGAGTATCGCTGGCAACTCTTTGTGATAGAGCACGAAACACAGAAATCCGAAGGACGTGCGAAGTTGAAGGTATTGTCAGATGGGGACGATAGAGAAGAAGGTTCTGGAACGAACACGTATCCAGAATGGCGGAACCAAGAGCCGTAAGAATGGCCAGGGACAGTATCCCCCAAACGAGCAGACCTCCAGGACGACCTCCCAAAAGATGGAAAGACAGCTGGCAGTCGACTCACAAGAGGCAAACAATGATGCAGGACCATAACAGGCCAACATGCCTAAAATAAGATGAAGAAGAAGAAAGAAAGAAAAAAATAAACATACATTGACGACCTTTGTAATCTAGTTGGTAAGACGCCTGTCTGCCAACACAGAGGATGAACGTTTGATTGCCGTCGGTACACATTTTTTTTAAAAAGAGCTCCAGCCTGATTGTAACTGAACGTATATTTAGCATATTTCTAGTTGCGTCGTAATGGAGCAAATACCACGTATAATCTCTACGTTTTGCAACGTTTGACCCTTTAGTGTATATTCACTATGGAAAACGTCCAATACTTAAAATAATAATAAAAAATGTGCATATAGGTTGCCGACCGCTGTTTATAATATGACGTTATACAAAGTAAAATCAAGTCCAATCTAAGAAATCCGTACATTGTTTATTCAAGAACATTTTTAAGTAAAAAAAATCCACGAAGCAAAAACTTATTATGTAGCATAAAATATTAGAAGAAAGTAAAATAATATTGAATGATTTTTTTTGTACGAAATCATCAACTTTCACTTCAATTGTGTTGAATTGTTTAGCGTTTTATTTATTGAATTTCTTTCAGAACACAATCGCCACGTGTAAAGCTATTTTCTACTGTAAACAAAGTACGAGGCGTATCCAGAAAGTAAGTGTACTGAGGCTCTCACGACCGGAAGGATTTTATTTTCGACATGTTGGCTACACTTCCGTGTAGCCTGACCCTTCTCCTCCGCAATGAGACCAGTTCGAGGTCAGTACGTTGAGAAGTGTCGACGCGACAACACGTTTCGTGAAAAATGTCAAACCAATCTCCCGCCAAGTGCGAAATTTTGTAAAAAGGCAAGAGTTTTTGAGGCGCTGCAAACTCCATGGATATGAACTTCTCCGCTCCATCGTTACTGGAGATGAAACTTGGGTTGTACACTACACGCCTGAAACCAAAAGGCGGTCTCAACAGTGGCGTCACACCTCTTCACCCTCCGCCAAAAAGTTCAAAACCACAATTTCAGCCAAGAAAATCATGGCATCCGTGTTTTGGGACTGTCAAGGCATAATTTTAATTGAATATATGCCTCAAGGGGAGACCATCAACTCTGCAAGATACTGTGAGACCCTAAAAAAATTGCGGAGGGCGATTCAGAACAAGAGGAGAGGCATGCTGACAAAGGGAGTCTGCCTGCTGCACGACAATGCAAGACCACACACGGCCAACGCCACGAAGGAACTTCTCGTCTCGTTTAAATGGGATGTCCTGAACCATCCCGCGCATTCCCCTGACCTAGCACCTTCAGATTACCTCCCTGAAGCTGCACATGGGTGGAAAAAGGTTTGCAACCGAAGAGGAGGTAAAGGAGGAGGTGGAGAAGTGGACGGAGGGGTTGGCGGGAAACTACTTCGAGGAAGGCATCAAAAAGTTGATATCCCGCTTCACCACCTGCATTGAGAAGAATGGCGACAATGTCAAAAAATAGCTTACATATGTACTACGGTAACCACGTAATTTTTTTGTTTAAATAAAAAAAATTGTAACCTACAAAAATTCAGTACACTTACTTTCTGGATATGCCTCGTACGTCAAATTACCAACAGAATTTCCTTATACTATATACTCGTATATCATAGAATGCATCTTTTGGAATAAAAAATACTAAGATTTTCGATATATTGTATTTACCACAGTCTGCTGAGCGATAAAATTAGGCTGAATGCAGAATAAATAAAGTGTTGAATTTTTTAATGTACTATTCTTTCAGCATTCATGTTAAATTTGTGTGGTGAGGTGTGGGCTCCTGACTTGAGACGGTCCCGTATCGTATAACAAATCAACTGTGTATATTGTTAATATTCGTAATCATTTGACTTGTTTATGGTATTTGCTTACTATGTATCATTTGACTTGTGTACCACACTTGCTTACTATGTATCATTTGACTTGTGTATTTGCTAACTGTGTATTATTTGACTTGTGTACTCGCTTACCATGTATCATTTGACTTGTGTACTTGGTTACTATGTATCATTTGACTTGTGTACTTGGTAACTATGTATCATTTGACTTGTGTACTTCTTTACCATGTATCATTTGACTTGTGTACTTGCTTACTATGTATCATTTGACTTATGTACTTGCTTACTATGTATCATTTGACTTGTGTACTTGCTTACTATGTATTATTTTTTTGGTTTGATATATTTTGATTTGGTTTTATTGAATTGTTACAATTTGTGTGTTTATTATTTTTAATTTAAAGATATTTTTTTTGTAATTAATAAATCACTCGTTACGTTTTAAACAAAAATAAAGTAGTAAGGTAAATTTTACGGTTGATAAAAAATAAATAAATACGTTAATTAGTCAACAATACGTAGATAAATTATACAACAAAATTATGTTAAAAATTATTAAAAATCTCTGGTTTTGATGTGTTTATGAAATACACTTGTAACATCCATTTCCCTAAGCGTTCTATTTTAGACATACAGTTGATATGTTTTGGACATACAGTATCTATGATTTCAACAGTTGATATGTTTTGGACATACAGTATCTATGATTTCAATAGTTGATTTGTTTTGGACATACAATATCTATGATTTTAACAGTTGATATGTTTTGAACATACAATATCTATGCTTTCAACAGTTGATATGTTTTAAACATACTATATCTATGCTTTCAACAGTTGATATGTTTTGGACATACAATATCTATGCTTTCGACAGTTGATATGTTTTGGACATATAGTACACTACCTATGATTTCAACAGTTGATATGTTTTGGACATACAATATCTATGCTTTCAACAGTTGATATGTTTTGGACATACAATATCTATGCTTTCAACAGTTGATATGTTTTGGACATACATTATCTATGATTTCAACAGTTGATACGTTTTGGACATACAATATCTATGCTTTCGACAGTTGATATGTTTTGGACATACAATATTTATGCTATCAACAGTTGATATGTTTTGGACATACAATATCTATGCTTTCAACAGTTGATATGTTTTGGACATAAAATATCTATGCTTTCAACAGTTGATATGCTTTGGACATACAATATCTATGATTTCAACAGTTGATATATTTTGGACATACAATATCTATGCTTCCGACAGTTGATATGTTTTGGACATACAATATTTATGCTTTCAACAGTTGATATGTTTTGGACATACAATATCTATGATTTCAACAGTCGATATGTTTTGGACATACAATATCTATGATTTCAACAGTTGATATGTTTTGGACATACAATATCTATGATTTCAACAGTCGATATGTTTTGGACATACAATATCTATGCTTTCGACAGTTGATATGTTTTGGACATATAGTACACTACCTATGATTTCAACAGTTGATATGTTTTGGACATACAATATCTATGCTTTCAACAGTTGATATGTTTTGGACATACAATATCTATGCTTTCAACAGTTGATATGTTTTGGACATACATTATCTATGATTTCAACAGTTGATACGTTTTGGACATACAATATCTATGCTTTCGACAGTTGATATGTTTTGGATATACAATATTTATGCTATCAACAGTTGATATGTTTTGGACATACAATATCTATGCTTTCAACAGTTGATATGTTTTGGACATAAAATATCTATGCTTTCAACAGTTGATATGCTTTGGACATACAATATCTATGATTTCAACAGTTGATATGTTTTGGACATACAATATCTATGCTTCCGACAGTTGATATGTTTTGGACATACAATATTTATGCTTTCAACAGTTGATATGTTTTGGACATACAATATCTATGATTTCAACAGTCGATATGTTTTGGACATACAATATCTATGATTTCAACAGTTGATATGTTTTGGACATACAATATCTATGATTTCAACAGTCGATATGTTTTGGACATACAATATCTATGATTTCAACAGTTGATATGTTTTGGACATACAATATCTATGCTTTCAACAGTTGATATGTTTTGGAGATACAATATTTATGCTTTCAACAGTTGATATGTTTTGGACATACAATATCTATGATTTCAACAGTTGATATGTTTTGGACATACAATATCTATGCTTTCAACAGTTGATATGTTTTGGACATACAATATTTATGCTTTCAACAGTTGATATGTTTTGGACATATAATATCTATGATTTCAACAGTCGATATGTTTTAGACATACAATATCTATGCTTTCAACAGTTGATATGTTTTGGACATACAATATTTATGCTTTCAACATAAATATTGTACATACAATACAATATCTATGCTTTCAACAGTTGATACGTTTTGGACATACAATATCTATGCTTTCGACAGTTGATATGTTTTGGACATACAATATTTATGCTATCAACAGTTGATATGTTTTGGACATACAATATCTATGCTTTCAACAGTTGATATGTTTTGGACATACAATATCTATGCTTTAAACAGTTGATATGCTTTGGACATACAATATCTATGATTTCAACAGTTGATATGTTTTGGACATACAATATCTATGCTTCCGACAGTTGATATGTTTTGGACATACAATATTTATGCTTTCAACAGTTGATATGTTTTGGACATACAATATCTATGATTTCAACAGTCGATATGTTTTGGACATACAATATCTATGATTTCAACAGTTGATATGTTTTGGACATACAATATCTATGCTTTCAACAGTTGATATGTTTTGGAGATACAATATTAATGCTTTCAACAGTTGATATGTTTTGGACATACAATATCTATGATTTCAACAGTTGATATGTTTTGGACATACAATATCTATGCTTTCAACAGTTGATATGTTTTGGACATACAATATTTATGCTTTCAACAGTTGATATGTTTTGGACATACAATATCTATGATTTCAACAGTCGATATGTTTTGGACATACAATATCTATGCTTTCAACAGTTGATATGTTTTGGACATACAATATTTATGCTTTCAACAGTTAATATGTTTTGGATATACAATATTTATGCTTTCAACAGTTGATATGTTTTGGACATACAATATCTATGCTTTCAACAGTTGATATGTTTTGGACATACAATATCTATGATTTCAACAGTTGATATGTTTTGGACATACAATATTTATGCTTTCAACAGTTGATATGTTTTGGACATACAATATTTATGCTTTCAACAGTTGATATGTTTTGGACATACAATATCTATGCTTTCAACAGTTGATATGTTTTGGACATACAATATCTATGATTTCAACAGTTGATATGTTTTGGACATACAATATCTATGATTTCAACAGTCGATATGTTTTGGACATACAATATCTATGCTTTCAACAGTTGATATGTTTTGGACATACAATATTTATGCTTTCAACAGTTAATATGTTTTGGATATACAATATTTATGCTTTCAACAGTTGATATGTTTTGGACATACAATATCTATGCTTTCAACAGTTGATATGTTTTGGACATACAATATCTATGATTTCAACAGTTGATATGTTTTGGACATACAATATTTATGCTTTCAACAGTTGATATGTTTTGGACATACAATATTTATGCTTTCAACAGTTGATATGTTTTGGACATACAATATCTATGCTTTCAACAGTTGATATGTTTTGGACATACAATATCTATGATTTCAACAGTTGATATGTTTTGGACATACAATATTTATGCTTTCAACAGTTGATATGTTTTGGACCTACAATATTTATGCTTTCAACAGTTGATATGTTTTGGACATACAATATCTATGCTTTCAACAGTTGATATGTTTTGGACATACAATATCTATGATTTCAACAGTTGATATGTTTTGGACATACAATATCTATGCTTTCAACAGTTGATATGTTTTTTTTTAAATTTGACAGAAAAATAAATGTCAACCTACAAAATATAAGTTGAGTAAAAAAACATAACTTCCAAAGCATACGGAAAAGCGTTTGTTTAGCGTACATTGCATTTTGCAAAGTTTGAAGAGAACAAAGCGTGTTCTCAAACTGCATAATGTATTGTATGAGCCGACTCCAGTGCAGGATGCACACAGTGGATGCATAATACTGCGCATATAAGTAAAGGTCCCACCTTTAATGCAATACTGGCACAAGTCAAAATTTCATACCTTCGAAATACATCATTTTAATTTAACTAAATTATAACTTATTAATTTATTTATATTGTAGACTCCATTTTTTAAAAAGGACGATTTAACACTTTGATATAAAATACGTTCACAATAATCTTAAATTAAAGTGACAGGTCTGTTTTGCTTTACGAACTTTTGACAAGTTTTTTTTAAAGAGAAAAAGGCTGTCACTTTAATTTAAATCATACTGTTTCTAAATAATAACTTGTTTTGTACGAATATGGTTCGGCAACTAAGAAAGATTGAATGATGGAAGATATACAATATTTTTTATTACACTTGAGCTGTAAACAATACAATCTGACGGACTTATTGCCATCCAACCAATCAGAAAGGCGTTAAAGAGGCCTCAAGTTAAAACAAGACTGCAATTATTAAAAAAAAAGGCTTTAACGTGGATCGAACCCGCAACTCCCGGGTTTAAAGACATACATTTTACCAAGTAGCGTATAAGGTATAAGCGGCTTAGGAAGGCTTAGAAAAATGTGACACGATGAAATGAAACAAGTTTTGAAAGAGGGAAAAAGCCTTTGTAATAGGAAAGTATGCATGACATAAAGTCGTGGCAGAAGTGAAAGATGTGTGCCTGGATATAATGAAGTGGAGATTCGTTCTCTCTGCTCACTTAAATAGTCTTTTAGGGAAATGTCCCTTAAAGGTATATGATGATTATGATTGTTGGTAAATAAATAAAACACGTTAAATCGCAATGCGGAAGGAGAGAGTGAATGAATGCTTTATTTGATAGTACGTAGGTATTTATAACATTTCAGAATGGGCGCGGGAGTGCGCCCGCGATATGATTCTACCTCGCTCCTGTGAATGCAGAAATGGTCAATTGTAGTATCGTAGGTAACCATTTATTTACGAAACTGGCGAGACAGCTTGGTGCGTTCTCTTTCTACTATGGAATGCGGCGCGATGCTCGGCCGCGTCAATGTTTGGCATGTGACCTTTGGACTGTTTAATATAATTTATCGAGGTATCCAAAGGTCGTTTCATCGGTCATTGACCGTATGTCTGCGACAATATTCAGCGACGACCGTGGATCCCTACAGTCTGATGGTAATGATGATGGTTTTGCATTAAAATCCTCTCTGTCATAAAGCCATACGAAATGGCATAATGGCATGTATGTATTTTTCCATGTTTTTAACTTATCACATTCTTGCATTAACGATGCGATTTCAAGTTGCAACGTGATTGTGCAGTTCGTATAGAATGACCGGGCGATCAAGTTACCGAACGTCAAAACCACCGAATGTTATATTAAAGTCATCTTTGTCGACTTGAGAAACGTATCGTTTTTATTTCTCAATTGTATAAAATCTTGAAGCGTTTAAAAATAATTGATTAATTTTTTTCGTATGGTCCCCATTAATATATCCAAATTAGCGTATCGGACACATTGAAGAAATTGACCGGGAGACAATATTGTTTTCAGCCTTAATAAGCGAGCCTTCGGGTTTAGAGCCTCTGGATTAGGCACGGAATTTGCGGTTTGTAATTAAACGTGTTGGCAACACTACCGCTCGGCGCTTACGAGTATTGTTACCAGTAGAATACTGTTGGCCCTCTTTTTTTTGTATAATACCATCGGAAATTGAACCACAAATCACAGGGTAGAAGTCAAGAATGTTACCACTAGGCTACGGATATCGTCATAATAATAATTAATTAATGAAAAGGAACTTATATACAGTTTTCACTGAAAGCATTTTAAGGTTACATTTGACACCCCGATCCTTTGAAGACTGATTGAAGCATTGGCGACATTTTTTTGGTACAGTCTGGAATAGAACCTAGAAACTACCCAGTGTATATCATGCGCCTTTCCAACCGGGCCAGGGAGTCGACTATGCTCCTGCTAAAGAAAAAATGGATAAATAGGTATATTACTATACTTAAGAAAATGTAGCATAGTCTCTGGGACGTTTCACAAATTTATCCCAATACAACCTTGTAACGACGTTCAGTAATTTTAATTATTTCATCAACTTTAATATAAGCCTTGATTCTAATAAATAGCGAGTTATTTAGGTAAATACGAGTACATTAAATAAAACTAACCATAATGACAAATTAATACATCTTGTTACAAATTAGCAAAAATATGTAAGTTTGTTAAAATCAAAAAATATTTGGCGACGTTCGTCAAAAGTCACTACAGTACCCGGCGGTAAGAATACACATCGGGCTTAAAAAAGATACTGTCGCTTTGTAGAGCGTCGTCTCTGTCGCACGATGCGCTATCAGTCCGTGCGACAGAGACGACGCTCTACAAAGCGACAGTATCTTTTTTAAGCCCGATGTGTATTCTTACCGCCGGATACTGTACGTTAGTCTGCATTGGCTAGGGATGGGGTATACGATAATTGGATTTTCGATTATTTTTATACATAAAATTAAATATTCGTAATTAGTATTAATTCATAGTGGATTTCATTATACTGACTTTCTAATGTATTGTATGCAAATCATACGATACATTAGAAAGTCAGTATAATGAAAATTAGGAATTAAAACGTCAGTTAAGAGAGAGAAAAAATCGATTTCTATAAAAAACGATTCGATTTGTAAAAAAAAATCGATTTTACCTTATCCCTTTGAGACATGACATTTCAAACGTCACAGGGACCATGCAACATTTTCTTGAGTATAGTACTGGAAGGTTTGATTTATCGGAAGGCAGCGCACATTACATCCATCATGGTGCTGAGAGCGGCGGGAACTTTCTTCTTTCTTTGTGGAGTTCAGGTACGGTTTATTTATAACTGGCTGGACACCTTGACTGCAGAAGACAAGAGCCTCGAGCAGTGCCGTCGTAGGGGCTGGTACCGCCAGTGTGACCTCTACCAACAATTATTAATTTTCAATTTATAGAATTACAAGGAAATTCTTGATACATTTTTACTCCTTTTATATATACTCGTATATTGAGAACTGATGTGTTTCGTTCTATGATTATCTACAGATTACACATAAAACGAAACATGCATGAGCTCAAAATGACGAAAGGAGCATTAACTCTTTCACGGCGGGGGACCACTTAAATGGCCCATACATAATACGTGCCGTCCTGGCGAGCGGTCATTTAAGTGGCCACTAACTTTGCGTGTCGATATCTCAGTCAAAATTAAATCTTTTTTAAAATTTTTAACCTGAATATAAGACAAAACGTGCCCTCTAGTGACATCTCTTTTAAAATCATCATTCAAGTACTTGATCCATAAGAAGGATTTAAACAGACCGATTCGAGGCCGTCGAAATTTAAAGCATTTTAAATATTAGCGCCACACGTTCGGGTGTGTTGAAGGTCATGTTTCTAATGACGATTGCTCCCAATCAATATGACGTATTTTGCGTCGATATTTTTTTTGTAAGTACGCGTATTGCGTATTGAATTAATTGCCTTTTTCATTGTTTATGGATTATCGTTTTCTTCGATTATTGCTTCTTATATTGTCGCACTTTATTTATAGCTTTGATTTGGATAATATTACGTGTGTATAGTGTCAGCTAAAAAATGCATCGGCGCACAGTTCCACAGTAATCAGATTCGGGATAATGGTGAGTCATATTTTTATGTAGATACAATATAAATTTATTGAGGTAAAACACCGCCGCCTGTGGGACACACGAAAGATACTCGAGCCATCGCCGTAAAAAGGTTAAGACTGTTCCGCCACATAGAAACAATGTATAATTAAAGATTGACAAAAATAATCTATACATGTAGTATAGAAAGCACGATAAGCTTTGTAAGTTCCAGAAAAGCACCTGCGATAGAAAAACAAATATGACAAAATCATATGAAAAGCTTGTGGTAGGAGATTATGCATTCCGAGTTGCATTCTATTGTATACCGCAATAGATGGCAGCAAAGTTCTGTTATATCTGAATAAGGACATCGCGTGGTGTGATGATGATGATCATAGTAGTAGCAAAGTAATGCTTAAAAAGTGGAGAAACATTTTGGATAAGTCCCTCTAAGTAAAAAGTTTACAAAGTAAACTGCAATTGTTCAAGAATAAAGCAACGAGATTGTCGACTAAATCAAATAAACCATATATTTCCATTAGGTTAATCAACCGTCAGGTTGATTAACCTAATGGAAAGGTTAGGTTAGGTTAATCAACCGTCAGGTTTACAATGAAAGTATGACATAATAATTTTATTTTATTTTTTATTTACCATATTTTACACATGACAAGAAATATACATAATTTGCGAAAAAACAACAGGTAATTTAATTTGGATACAATTTTAATGGATCTGGGTTTGTTGCCTTTCATTTGTCGTGTCCCCAGTAAACTAGACTTTTGCCTCTATCTCACTGAGGACAAGGACAATACATAATAATACAAATCATCACATGATTTATACACATTTATCACATTTTATGATGCGGTTGGAATTGTACATTTGACAGGTTAAGATTAAAGTATGTGTAAAGATATAAGGTTAGTATGTCTCAGCTGAGTGTTTTAGTATTTAGGACAAACATATAAAATTTGTGATAAAGATATGAGATCACTTCGTTACAGGTCTTGCCTAGGCAAGTGGTTCTTTTAACCCACAAAATTTTGAGTTTTTAGCATTACTATGTACTTGTACTTAAAGGTTTGTTTTTCCATTAAAACGATGTAAATTTTGTAAATGATAATATGAAAAAAAAACGACATTGTAATTTGTTTATTGAAACAATGTTTTTTCCGCTTTATATTATTTAATATTATATAGTATAAAGTGAAATAAACAGTGTTTGACTAAACAAATCGCAATGTCTTTAAACCCCCACAATGTTAATGCCTTAATTATAAATTATACATAAAAATACTATAATTTAATGACAAATAAATAAAAACTAAACTTTTGTATGTTGCCACTGAATTAATATAAATGTATTAATTTTAACCTATGTTTTTAACGATATATTTATGACCTTTATTGGAAAAATATGTTACAAGGTAACCTTTCCTTCCCTGTGTTGGGTATCTTCTACACGTTGCTTCTAATAACCATCAATATGTCTATAAATATAATAAAAGCAAGGTTAAGATTTTAGGTATTCCTCCATAATATATTTACGCATTGATTTAAAAAATAATATTAATTATAATCAGAATTTATCGACTACATCGTAGGTGTTTTGTAAAGATCGAAAACAAATTCGAATTTAAACGCTGCGAGTGCCTCGTCTTGACGATAGGTGAAGAGTATGCGGGAAGCGCGACACTATATTCGCATCTCACTCTTGCATACTCCACTGAATTGCGAGGAGCTCAATTGTCTCAATCGTCGCAAGCGTAAGCCACGCCGGGGTACCGCTCCGCGCCGCAGTATCTTCTGGACTTGCAAATAGATTAGACCTACGCCCGTTCCGTGAGCGTTGCCAGATGGTTTTTTAATGTTTTCAGCAAATAAATCTCAATTATTATAATTTTTAACTTCAATTATTATTAATTAAGGGGATTATCTATGAATGTTCTTATTTTTCCGATTTAAAATCGCAAATTTTTGATCGCTTACTCACTACCCAGCACCGGAGCTCGCGTTTCAATTTTAGCACCGTAAGGGAAGGGTTTTTAAAACTTTTATTTTTCTCATCAACTAAAATTAAGTATTATTTCATAGTTTGAAAACGTTAACTTGAACGATAGAGTTATGATACATAGTAGACTCTTAAAACTGTTGAACTATTTCAATGTATTACTGCCTAACTATTTCAACGTAGTCTCAACTATTTCATTTCCCATTTGTCATTATGTAAAATTTAGACTCCTTTGAGGCTTTTCTTTTTTTCTCGTTCTTGCTGACAGTTAACCTGAGGTGGTATATGTGGGTTTACTTTTTATTTTGTTTTCTCTCATACATTTTTGTTTCTTTTTTCTATTTATGCTTTAATCTAGATATGCGGGGTGTGTGGGATGGAAGCCCCCTGATGCCCTTGTGGTCGGGCTCGCCCTACATTGGTGGGGTGTATCTCGGCCAGGGGAATGTTTGTGGGATGAACCCGGACCTTTAAATGTCTTCTCTCTTGAATGTATTTTTTTTGTCATCTATTTATTTTCTGTGTTTTTTTATATTCTTGTTCTACGTGTTCAAGGGTGTGGGCTGAAAAACATCTGGTGTCGCCGTGGCTGGGTTCGCCCTATATTGGTGGGGTGTATCTTGGCCGAGGGGATGTTATTAGATGAGCCCAGACCTTTTGATAGCTTCTGTATTTAATGTATTATCTGCAATTTATGTGTTTTATAAGTCTTATTTAAATATATTTTGTACATACTATGTTGCTGCCAATAAACCTATATTTATTTATTTATTTAAATTGGGTGCCCGCGTGCACATCACGCATTGCTCTTATGGGCGTGACGTCCCTGATCATAAGAGCTGGCCAGAACCAGCGGCAAATCTGGCACAGCGCAGATTAATGTAGGCCTTTAGGCGGGTGAGCCTCGTTCGAACCCATCCAACAACTCTTTCGAGTATCTTCATTCTCACCAGAGTGGGCAATCTACGCTTATCAATCCCAAGAAAGCGAAGAACTTAAGAGATATCACTTTCCACAAAAACCAAAATATGCCCAATAGTTTAAAGTATAAGAAGTTGTCGCACAAGACCAAAAGGGAAGAAGAGAGGGGCGTGGGAAGTAGGACGTCCATCATTCAGATTGTTTTGGTAACTCAAGATTCTGATGAAGACCAAAGACACTTAGTAAGAGTTGGTGGAACTGTTCCATTGTTCCTTATGAAATTAGTGGGTGACGCTTACGAGGGATTCTATATTACGGGTAAAGCGTTGGGTTGTGTGCATGAGGTGGATCTCGAGGAGTAGGACCGGTCAGACGTACCGGCGGCAAAGAGTCACGTGCTCGGACAATGACGACATCAATTTGGGTCCATTGATAGTCATGATGACTGCTGCTGGAATAGATTTAGTGTTACGGAATCAGCGCAGAATCTCTGCTTTGTCAAATCAGAGATTGTGCACTGATTCCGTAACTAAGAACATTTGATTTGTGCGGTATCCAGTTGTTTAAAAAATTACTGACTTGATAGCTCTCAGTGAGATACAGGCAAAAGCCTAGTTTACTGGGGACACGATAAATGAAAGGTTACAAACCCAGATTCTTTAAAATTGTGTGTTCAAATTTAATTATCTGTTGTTTTTTTGCAAATTATGTATATTCCTTGCCACGTCTAAAAAAATAGTAATAATAATAAAATGACAATTTATATAGCGCCGTTTAGAGAGCAAACTCTTCTCAAGAGCTCTCTAACTTGGGACACGAACCCATTTTTATTAACAAATTAAAAATGTTACAAAATTAATATATATAAGTTGAGTGTATTAATTAATATGAAGTTAGTGGCTGCCACCATTCGAATAGATACTTCTCCATAACAGCATATGTTCAGAAAAATATATCTGGTAAGAAAACCGCAGAAAACTTACCAAAGTAAGACGACTTACTAAGAAAACTTTGAAGATCTTCCAATGTGTGATAGTAACACATTCGGCTTTAGCTGTAGTGAAATGTATGTGTTTATAATTTGGTCACACTAAGGCGCTTTCTGACTTAGACTGAGGCCAACCAAAGTGTTTCGCTAGGTGCTAACGTGACTAATAGACTAGGTGATTTCATGCTTGGCCACACCATATTGCTTCGCACAAATTCATTTGACATTTGGGAGCGGTTGAGTCAACAAACAATGCCAATCTCAAAACTCACAGATTTCATTACTATTTACCATCTTTATTTACTTCCTGTACAACTTAATTCCAAAGTGATTTTATTACAGGTACATTTTTGTATAATTTGCTCGATGGGTTCCAGAAAGGCTCCCTTTTATACACAGCGGCTATTAAAATTTCCTCTATCTTGTAAAATCACTTGGTGACACAACAAAATTGACAACCTCCGTGGCCTGGTGGTAAGACACTTGTCTGCCGATCCGGAGGTTGCGGGTTCGATCCCCGTTGGAACCCAGATTTTTAAAATAGGATTCCAGTCTGGTTAACACTTAGGGCCTATAAAAACATCTTTCTGGTTGGTTGGAAGAGATTGCCACATGGCAATAAACTCGCCAGATAAAAAAAATATTAACCAACACGTCTGTTCGCTAGGAGACTAATCGTCATGTAGCGTGGTGCGAAGCGTGCAGTGTGGCCATTGCGATAGTATGCGGTGCGTTGGTTCGCTAGGATATGTCGCCTAGCTCGCAGCGTAGTTCTAAACACCAAGCGAAGCTCCTACCTGTGTGGCCGAGGCCTTATAGTGTAAAGGAACTTTCAACTTTTCTCTGAAAGTTTCAAGATTATATTATTAGTGCGAACAACATAGGCATATTATTCTTCTGAATAGGGCCAACAACACAGAAAGCCCTTTCGGATAATTTGAGACTGAATATTCGTAGCTCTGTTTTGCTCAATGACCCGATTTACCACAGAGGTGACATATTTCAGAGCTCAAAGTTTAAGAGATACAGATTATACTTCTGTCTTTCAACTTGGGGGTAACGGGTTCGATTTCGGTTGATAATAATAATAAATAACAATGTATATAGCGCGGTTTTGAGAGAAAACACTCCTTAATTCAGGACTCGATCCAATTATTACTGACATTAAAAATATTATAAAATGAATATATTTGAGTGTCAGGATAGCAAAGTGGTGATAGCATTTTATTCTAAAGAGTTCCAGACTGGTTTACATTTAAGGTATTTTTAACACATTTTTGCTTAGTTGGAAGATATTACTGCCACTTAGTGATAAATACGGTTTCACTGTATACTATACTGTAATAAATGCAGTGTTAAGAGGTGCAGTCAGAAATAATTCCTCTGAGGCCCTTAAGGAGGTATTCTACTGTAGAAATGTGAATTTTTTTTTTGCATATTCTCAAAGTTTAGACCTTTAAAAATATGTTCTCAGAAGGAAAATTTTAAATTATCAATATTTACGAAGTTATAGTTATAAATGATTTACGAAGCTATAGCTATAAATTAGGCAGCAATTATGCCACACCGGAATGATTCGAGCAATAATCTCAAAACTTTAAACGCGTTTTTCTCGAAACTAATTTTTTCGACCTGGTCGACATAAAATCTCCAATTTGATTCAACCGATTGCTTTCAAAATTGATATAAAACTTTTATAAGTGTTATTCTATCGTTCCTACCTTGAAAAATTCAAAAATAACTTTTAAATATTTAAAAAAAAAAAAAAAAAAGGGTAAAAAAATAGATTTTTTTTTCAGAAGAGCCGCCATTTTAGGATTTTTTTTTCTCTTTGGTACCAACTATATCGATTATTTCTTATCAAGAAACTGTGTATGATTTTTGTTTCAAATTAACGAAAGGGCTTCAATCATGTCGACCAGCTTACCCCCTTTTTTACAAGATATAACAGCTGATAATATCTTGAATTTTCATTTTTTTTCAAAAATTTTTTTGTACATTCTCAAATCGTCAACAAACTGTAAAAAATGTATGGGAAAAATAATTTTTGTTTCTTTTTTATTCGGTCTGAAAAAAAACGCCCGAAATTCACGCCTCTAGAGTAACATAGAACAGTAACCCCCTTAAAGACAATTATATATAATTTGTAAATAGTTCTTACTCGCACCTCGAATATCGAACCGCGAAATCAACAACGAAACATCCATTCTCTAAATAACCAGAGTGTAGTACGAGTAGATCAACCACTATGATTTATTTGTACATTCCGTTCAGTCCGAGTACAATAGATATTTTAAGGCAATGACCGGCGAAATAATTTCATTTGCAATGAAAATGCGGACCTTGGGATGTTATACAATACAATAACTCTGCGTGCGTAATACTGTTCAGTACATAAATATCAATAATATAATCAAGTGGCAACGAATACTGACAATAACAATAATAATAAAAGCGTAATTTATTAGGTGTTAACATAAGTTGTGTCCGCTTTTTTCCAAATAAAAAAATGAGGAACAAAAATAAAACAAAATGGTAAAGGTTATACGTCATTCGAAAGAAAATTTTCTGATCTACAAGATATTGTGTTTGCTTTTACGTTACATATATTATTTTATTTGATTACAAGCCTTCAAAATGGAATGTCAAGTATACAAAAGTGAACATTTTCGACACCTCCTTCTGTTCGCGTTCAATCGAGGGAATAAAGCTGCCAAAGCTGCTCGCGATATTTGCGAAGTGTACGGTGAAGATGCTATGAATGAAAGGACAGCTCGTCGATGGTTTTTGCGTTTTAAAGACGGTAATTTCGACCTGAAAGACATGGAGCGTTGCGGACGACCAGTGGACTTCGATGAGGACCACTTAAATCATATTATTCATGAAGATCCCCTTCAAACCACCGTAGAATTGGCTGAGCAGATGAATTGTAGTCACATGACTGTATACTGCCATCTTAAATCAATGGGAAAAGTCCAGAAGTTCGGCGCTTGGGTTCCACATGTTTTGAGTGAAAACAACAAAAATCAACGTTCGACAATTTCTGCTGGTTTACTCGCGCGTCATCGAGCTACGCATGACCACAAGCAAAGGTTCCTTAACTGTTTTAGTGCCATTTTTTACTCATATCTACTTAAAAATGCCAAAGAAATCTTTTGTTTTTTATGTCATTTACCCTTGTCTAGGAAAAAAACTGTATCTCTTCCAAAAATTATCCAATTTTAATAATTTTTTCGGTGTTTTATTAATAAAAACTTGTACAAAGATAATAAAATACAAAGAACATTATGGAAATATAATTGTGAACAAAAATTATAACAAAAACTGGAATCTAAAAATTAAAAAGTTAACATGTGCGCTTTACCGCACAGACTCCATGGAGCCCCTTCTTACAGCGGACACAAATCAAGTTGCTCCTCTTCACAGCGCTGTTGCACACTATCCTTGCTGCTGCACACTACGCAGCGCCGTAAATTACGCCCGGGTAACTTTTCTAATCCAAAACTTTGAGGGGAAGATGTCTACTCCGACAGTAGCCGTTTCTGGTCTATTTTTGTGGAGCAACCATTTCTCTTCTAAATCTTCAATTATACTCGTTGTAAATTTCAATCTCGTCATTTTTTTGCTAATATTTTTCTCACTATACAATATATAGTATATGCATTCACCACCATCCTTCCAAATACAGCAAATACAACCTTTTGGGTCAAGTTCACATCGATATTTTCGCAGTCCTTCTCCGTATCAGAAAAATAATTGTTTTCGTCATTATCATCACTATCACTCAAAATTTGCATTACGCGGTGTGAGCGCACCACCACAATGTCACTCCCACTATCACTTTCTTCACAACTTGAAGAACGACCATTTTCATTCGAATTATTTTCGTATTCCGACATTTATAAAGTATAATAATATTATAATTTGAACTTTATGTAACACGTAGAAAAATAAAAAATTACCGATGCGTGCGAGCGACCTCCCCTACAGCGAGCTAAACAGCAACTGATTTCACGAGCGCTGTCGCGCTCGTGGCACTTTTAGTTACAATGCGCACGCGCGCGATGCCGCTCGTCGGCACTCTAACGGGAGTAAAATTAATGTTGTAGAGATGCTTGCACAAAAAACAAATTATAGCGTCAATATTTGAAAGATTTGCGCAGCGTTTCCTTCAATAATGACGTCGAATTGCAGACATGGTTGGACGAATTCCTCGAGTCAAGACCGGATGGTTTTTATCGAAAAAGCATTGAAAAACTTGTAGAACGTTGGCAAGAAGTTGTAAATAATGAAGGAGAATACATTAGTGACTAATTTGTTGTAAAATAATGAAGGAGAATACATTATGGACTAATTTGTTGTAATTTTTTTTGTTGTGTCCTCTTGTTCTCTTCATTTGGAAAAAAACGGAGACAACTTATGTTAACACCCAATATATAGCGCAGTTTCAAGAGCTAACTCTACCCAAGGGCGCTCTAACTCGAAACTGGAACCCACTATTATTGCCTGATAAAAATATCAAATCATAATGTGATATGAAATATGTCAATATCCGAAGCAGTCCAGTTCAGAAGAGTTAAGGCCCTTCCAACAGGCATAGTGGCTGTTCCGAGACCCGTTCTTGCGTATGTTATTGAGAACAGTTCTTGCTGCTCGCGCAGTATAGTGTAATTGTTAGGAACATTTAACGCTAATCTTTGTAGTAATGCTGGACAGCTCACAACTCCTCGAACGAGTTTGACAACGTATACCAGGAGACGCAGATCTCTTCTTACGCTAAAGGAGTTATACCCGAGCATGCCCAGCAGAAACTGCGTAGGATAAAGCCACGGATAGACACCGAACTCACTCATATAGAGATATCGTAGATATTTTTTTTGTACTTTCTCCACCATGAGCTAGTTCTGCGCCCCCACTGGGCTCCAAATGCAAGCATTGCTTTCTAGTTTGCTACGAATCAATGAATTAAACAACGTTTTGAGCACCAATTGATTTTCAAACGACTTAGAGATTCTCATTACAAATCCTAGAGTTTTATAAGCTGAGTTGCACATAACTTCTATGTGAGGACCAAACGCGAGATTGCTGTGGAACAAGACACCCAGATCTTTAATATTATCTGACAATATGACAGGTTCATCACTAATTGGCAAAGACATTCAACCAACCATACAATAATTTTTACGAAGATTTGTGTGAAAATTGGGGATTCAAATTACAGATGTAAAGTAAAAAAAACTATGCAACACAAAAATAACAAAAACAAATTAACAAAAAAATAAGAAATAAAAAAAAAATGCAAACATTACGGAATGAGAAAACAATTTGGTTATTGGCCAACGGTTACAGATGTAATGAAATGGACGGATTCGATGTCGCCATTAGCGCAAAGGTGAATGAATCTGTTTATTGGTCCACGATCTCAATGCCGAGCCGTGCTCAATTGGTGGGACGCGAGGACTGATTTCCAGCACAAGGCCAGGGAAATGAACATTCACGTACAAGTATGTTTGCATTGGTACGTGCGTGCAGTGATTTCAATGTGTAGGGTGCGCGCGCATCTCCTGCCTCTTGATGCATTTGCTGCCGATTTAACTGCTTGCCGATTATTTTCCATTTTCGGTACAACATATGTTATAATTGTGAATCCTTGTATGAAGTTTGTAAAATCTTCTATGAAGTTTGTAAAATCAAAACATCGTTCGCACCTAACAAACGAGCATTTTACAGAATTGCTGCGAACGGCTGTAACAAATTTTACACCAAATTTGAGAGATTTAGCTAAAAGTGATAAATACACTTTTTATTATATTTAATTTTATTTTTATTAAATAAATTTTGAACGAATTATTTTGTGTGTTTCTTTCTCATTTAATTATTTTGTATTTTTTGTACTTTATATAGCAATTAAGACTTGTGTAGAATATGGAATAAATTATAATGAGTGTATTTAATACTACGTGAGAACGTGAATATGAAAATCCAGAATGTGGCTTTCGTTGACCTCATGTATGCCCACCCCTGATGACCTCATGTATGCACATAAATACCATTACGTAGTCTCCCTGTCGGGGTAGGCAGATAAGAGAGCGCTAGACATTCATATCGCGACACACGTCACTCGTCTGTTATATACACCGTTCACTCTTATCTTGATGATGAACTGAAGAGTCGCGTCAGCAGCTGTTTACAACATCTTTTTATCAGTCTACAGGGTCATTGTTCTCCCTACATTTCTCTATGGATCTGAGACTTGGGGTTTCTACATAAGATACATTCAAAGCCTTGAAATGTTCCACCAACGTTTCCTTCATCAAATTCTTTGGAGTGATCATGTCACAAATTTCTCCGTTCTGCAACGCTCCAACTGTATGTTAAACATATAGAGGATATGGTTGTAAAGGCGAAATAACGATGGACCGAACATGTGATAAGCATGGAAGATCATAGGCTCCCAAAATCACGCGTCTTGTACGGGGGAGAAGTGGGCAAGCGAAGAGTTGGTGGACAGAGAAAGCGCTATAAAGACAGTTTGTGTTAGTCACTGGCTTTGTGCGGGGCGACTGAGGACTAGGAGCAGGTGGCTCAGGACCGTGAGGGGTGGAGAGCCGTATGCTCTCGGGCTGATGGCGTCTCAACGTCTAGACGTGTGAGAAACAATCAGCGTGCTGGGAACATCCATCAGCATTGCCAGGCGATTTAGTAGGATCCACATGTCTGTGACATCTGCGGGAAGGAGTGCGCCTCAAGGATCGGGCAGTTTCTCACAGAAGATCATATGATCGACGTGGAAGAGTACCTCAAGATTGACGCTGGAGGGGCGAGGGGATCCTCGACTACGAGGCCCAGCAACGACGACACCATCCACACCATCTTTTTTTTTTTTTTTTTTTAACCTGGCGAGTTTATTCCCATGTGCCAATCTCTTCCAAACAACCAGAAAGATGTTTTTATAGGCCCTAAGTGTTAACCAGACTGGAATCCTATTAAAAAAAATCTGGGTTCCAGCGGGGATCGAACCCGCAACCTCCCGATCGGCAGACAAGTGTCTTACCACCAGGTCACGGACATCATCATCTTATACAGCTTCTGTGATTTCTTTCCCTTTGACATTTGTTGCATTCAAAATATCATAACATACATCTTAATCCAACCACATTTCTAACATTTCTTCAACCATACGTCTTACATTTTTTTAAAATTTAATATAAATTATACTCATAGCAAAATACAATGGAAATGTGTGCATTGAAAAATATATATACGGTGCGTCGATGTACTTTATTACAATTGATGGTCTTCTGTCGACCATAACAGTAACAAGAGTAATACTCATATTAGAATTTATATAGAGTGCGCACGAATAAAAAATAAAGGGTATTTCAAATTGAGCGGTTTTTAATATTCTTAGATAAAACACAGATGGCGTCGCGAACTTGCTTGGGTCTTGTGACATTTGAGAAGTGTAATGTATGACATTTATAAAAATGTAATGTCCGGAAACGGTGATTTCAATTTGCCATCAAGATCATGTGATCTGACACCGTTGGACTATTTTCTCTGGGGTTACGTGAAGAGCCAGATCCACAAGAATGATCCCTAATCAATTCCCGAGCTGAAGGACGAAATTATTCGCGTTATTGGTGAGTTAGAACCGCAATTATGTCAAAATGTCATCGAAAATTTTGACAAAAGAGTGAACATCTGTGGAGCTGCAAGAGATGGACATTTGGTGGATATTGTTATTTGTGTTTAAATGTCATACATTATACTTCAATGACCAATAAAATGTTTTTTTTTTTAAATCAAAGCAAATTGTGTGTTTTATTCAAGAATTAAAAAAAATTGAATTAAAAAAACCGCTCGATTTGAAAGACCCTTTACAACTCGTCACAAAAATTATAAACATTTACATGAATCATATAAAAAAATATGAAAAGGCAGTAAGCGCATGCATATTATATACCACACGTAAAAAAACATGAGACTAGTCAAGACCCAGGTAATCAAATGAATGTTAGAAATAGACGCCAAATTCACATACTGTCTTTATTGTATAATATCCTTAACTGTCCCGCTGCACCCTCTTATCTCGCCGAAAATTTTTAGCGTCTTTCCACAATCATGGATTAGCGCTACGCTCAAACAGAGATTGTTTATTGGCCTTTCCAGTTCATCGCTCTTCTTTCTTTACATCGTCCTTTACTATCCATGCAGTGAGACTCTGGAATCAGTTACAAACCAATATAAGACTCGCTCCGTCCTTGGCATGCTTTAAGAAGCGACTGAAAAAACTCTTAATTTCTAGTCAGTAAAATAACGTGTTTCATTCCTGATTTTTCTATTCCTTTCCTCTCCACCATCCCTTCCTTTTGATTGATGATATCTCACTTTATATGAAAAATAATGTTCGGGTGATTGTCCGTCTTTGTGGGATTCGTGGGCATGCTCTCGCGTATATGTTTATGGATTTCGTGGGGATGGATAGTTATTTGAATGATTTATGCGACCACGTAACTTGCTTCATTTACTTTTGTCTGGTTGGTTGGAAGAGATTGCCACCTGGCAATAAGCCCGCCAGATTGTATTGCAATAAAAGTGTTAAATAAATAAATAAATAAATAAATCAAAGACCCAAACCTACAAAAAGATAGAAAAAAATAATCTAAGAAAATAATAATAACAAAAATAGGTATACACGTATAATTAATCAACTCAAAAAAAAAAACGTACCTTGAAACTTCAAAATACAACGATTTCGACAATTTGACAGAAACAAAGTCAATGAATAGAAAGGGAAACAAAATAACGACATTCACGCCGTGGTGTCCGATTTGTGAATCAGACTAAAAAAAACGCTCTCGAAGAGAATTTTTTAAGGCATTAAGGACTGTAATCAAATATGTCCGAGACCTGCTATTATATAATGTATGCAATCTGGGTACGGGAGTATTCGAGTCATAATTAGTTCAACTACAACTCTCGCACCGGAATACACGTATATCCTGTAGTCTCGTACTTCTAGAAGGAATTTGGAAGTCAATCAATTGCAGCAACTTAAGAAAACTAATTATCACATTCAATATTTTGAAAAACATGATCAAATCAAACATCACTCGATTGGGAAGTCGCGGTAACGATAGGTTGACAACGTCATGTAACATAATTATTAAGGACGAATACGAGGCTAGAATTGATGCGTGAAGAAAGTATTGTAAAAATAAGCACGCTGAGGTGTTTTAGACATGATGGACGGGTGACTCTCTCCACAGATAAGCATGCTGAGGTGTTTTAGACATGATGGACGGGTGACTCTCTCCACAGATAAGCATGCTGAGGTGTTTTAGACATGATGGACGGGTGACTCTCTCCACAGATAAGCATGCTGAGGTGTTTTAGACATGATGAACGGGTGACTCTCTCCACAGATAACGCTCTTGAGAGTGCTTGACATATTATGTGATTTTCAAATTAAACCAAATCCAACTTCAAATCGTTAAAAATATCCATTTATTATGAGACTTATTTTTAATAATGGACAAATCTACAAAACATTTTTAATAGTGGACAAATCCTTTTGATTGACGATATCTCACTTTCTATGAAAAATAATATTCGGGTGATTGTCTGTCTTTGTGGGGTTCGTGGGTAATGCTCACGTATGTGTTTATGGATTTCGTAGGGATGGATAGTCATTTGAATGCTTTATGTAACCATGTAAGGGTGTGGGCTGAAAAACATCTGGTGTCCCCGTGGCTGGGTTCGCCCTATATTGGTGGGGTGTATTTTGGCCGAGGGGATGCTATTAGATGAGCCCAGACCTTTTGATAGCTTCTGCGTCTGATGTATTGTCTGCAATTTATGTGTTTTTAGAAATGTTATTCAGGTGTGATCTTGTACATACTATGTTGCTGTCAATAAACCTAATATTTATATTTATTTAACTTGCTTCAATTACTTTTGTCTGGTTGGTTGGAGGAGATTGCCGCCTGGCAATAATCCCCGAGATTGTATTTGCAATAAAAGTGTTAAATAAATAAAGCGTGGTGGAATGAAATAAAATTCATGCTAAGATGATCGGTCAGCTGGTGTGTCCCTAAGAGACAAAATAAAAAGTTCACGCATTCGTGGAAGTCTAGGTGTTACAGACATCAACAGTAAGATGGAAGAGAGGCGGTTGGATTGAGATGGTGTGCTTGTGTCGCTTGGGAATGAAAGAAAACCCATATATCTTATGGTTGAACAGGAGAACAAAAGTTATGCTTTGTTAAATTAAACGAAAAAATAGATGGTGGAAATAATATTCAGTTTATAATAATTATTACATATTATAAAAATTAAAGTTAATGTAAACAAACAGTTTGCAAATATCTGCGTTACTAAGACAAAATAAAAAGACAAAATTAAAAGCTAACGCATTCGTGGAAGCCTAGGTGTTACAGAAATCAACAGTAAGATGGAGGAGAGGCGATTGAGATGGTATGGGCACGTTGGACGCAGAGCACCCGATCACATTGTGAACCAGGCAATCTCCATGGATCTTCCTCGACTAACAACCAGAGGAAGACCAAAGAATTCGTGGGTGGTGCAAAAAGATAACCTGATGCAGAGGCACGGCCTGGGTGACGTAGTCCGGGACAGAAGAGCGTACAACCTGAGGACGAGGAGAGCTGACCCCAACAGTCTTCGCAGACAATGAGTTGGGATGGAGCCAGGGAGAAGATTTGCAAACTGTTTGTTAATTAGTGTGTACAGTATTTTAATATAAAAAGAAAGTTCGACGAAAACTTTATTTTCATTTACGTTATATTATTTATTTATTTATAGAGAACACATGTCTGAATAAGTTACTTTCCTGCTGTGTAACAAATTATCGCATTAGATATCATACACATATATACAGTCAAACATCGGGTCACGAACGCCTCTAGTCACGAACAAATCGGCTTACGAACACAATTTCCGAACAAATGTTGACTCGACCTGCGTTCAATGCCTCGGCTCACGAATTAGTTGTAACGGCGCATTACGTAATTACACATTAATTGTTCTCAGATGCACGCGTTGCGAACATTGTTTGTCGTTGCGTTCGTTGTTCTTGATACATTTTTTTTGCTTTATATATATATATATATATATATATATATATATATATATATATATATATATATATATATATATATATATATATATATATATATATATATATTTCATCATCATCATTGTCAACCAGGGTCGATCCACTGCTGGATGAAGGTCTCCCCAAGTTGACTCCAAACAGTTCGGTCCTTTGCTCGCCGATGCCACGTGATGCTGCCATGCTTCCTGATTTCGTCCATCCAGCGTACCTTCGGTCTTCTTCTAGGCCTCTTTATGCCTCTTGGATACCACTGGATTATTTCGGATGTCCATCGGGAGTCTGACATTCTGGCTATGTGTCCGGCCCATTGCCACTTCATTCTTTTGCACACCTTTATAACGTCTTCTACCTTTGTTATATTGCGAATCCAGGTGTTTCGTTTACGGTCTCTTTTAGTATATCCTAACATGCATCTCTCCATGCCCCTTTGTGCGGTCTGGAGCTTTTGTGTGTTCTTTACTGTGAGCGTCCATGTCTCGCAGCCATATGTAAGTACTGGAAGAATGCACTGGTTGTAGACCCTTCGCTTTAAGGATATTGGGAGATTACTTTTGAAGATGTTGTTCAAACGTCCAAATGAGCTCCACGCCAGTTTTGTCCTTCGTGCTATTTCCTCCGATATGCCACCTACAAAGGAAATAAGTTGGCCCAGATACACATATTCCTGGACAAGTTCTAGCGGCTTTCCATCTACGTTTATTGGTTTTGGGGTAGCAAAGCCGTTCATCATATATTTGGTTTTTGAAATATTCATTTTTAAACCAACTCCCCTGCTGACCTCTGCCAATTCTTGCAGTTGGTGCTGAAGATCATTCGGGTTTTGTGAGAATATAACGATATCGTCTGCAAACCTCAAATGGCTCAGGTATTTTCCATCAATCGCCAGCCCTTTATTTTCCCATTCTAGTTTTTTAAATATGTATTCCAGTGTAGCTGTGAATAATTTTGGGGAAATAGTGTCTCCTTGACGAACTCCCTTATCGATTTGGAAGGTTTCTGAGGATTTGTGGAGATGTATTTTTGCTGTTGCATCCTTATAGATGTTATTGAACAACTGAATGTACGCTCTATCAATACCTTGTGTCTTTAGAGCTTCTAGTATGGCAGTTTTTTTGACTGAGTCAAATGCCTTTTCGTAGTCCACAAATGCTAGATACAAAGGGAGTTCGTATTCCTCACATCGTTCTATTATTTCTCGCAGCACTTGAATATGATCCATGGTACTGAAACCCTTCCTGAATCCAGCCTGTTCTCGTGGTTGGTTTGTGTCAAAAGTACTCGAGAGTCGGTTAGTTAAAATTTTTGTAAAAATTTTGTAAAGGGTAGGTAGCATGCTAATTGGACGGTAGTTCTTAAGATCCTCTTGATCGCCTTTCTTATGGAGAAGTATTACAGTTGCAGATTTCCAATCTTCTGGAATGTCTTTTTCTTGAAGGCACTTGTTGAAAAGTGTTGATAAGATGGTATCCACTTCTCGACCTGTTTGTTTAAGGACATCTATGGACAAACCGTCGGTACCAGTGGCCTTACCGGATTTCATTCCTTTGATTGCGTATCTGATTTCTCCTGGCAAGATCGTTGGGATATTTTCATCCTTAGTTGTTTCTAGATTCAGATTTGTATCTGGTACAGTCACAGTATCTGCATCGGCATATAGTTCCCTGTAAAATTCTTCCGCTCTCTTCAGGATAAGGTCTCGTTGTTTGGTTACAGTATTATCAGACAGTTTAAGTGCAATGATGTGGCGCTTTCCTAAAGACATATTTTGCCTTAGCTTTTTCAGGCTTCTTCTATTCTCAATCGTCCTTTGAACCATTTTTGTGTTATATTCGCGGATATCTTTACGAATATTTTTGCGTAGCATTCTATTGATCTCTGAGAAAGATGGTGATGTAGAAGCGGGTTGTGTAGATATCATTTTTCTTCTTTGTTTCATAAGATCTAACGTTTCCTGCGACAATTTTGATTCTTTTTGAGAATATGAGCCGCCGTAGTTTGTTGCACTCTGTACTATCTGTTCTGCTATTGCTTCTATTGTAATCGGAAGCTGTGGTTCGCTGAGGATTTCAAATCGATTTTTGAGGTCTAGTTGGAATCCATTTTTGTTTTTAGCAAGTAGATCGTTGTTTATTACTATTTTCTCCTTTTTCTTAACCACTTTGAGACGTTTAGTTTTGGTGTTGATCCTTATTTTGGCTCTTACTAGGCGATGATCACTGCCTGTTTTAAAGTTGTTGAGAACAGTGCAGTCTTGGACAGTAAATCTTTTGTTTGACAGGATGTAGTCGATTTCACTTGTGTTACCTGTTGGGCTTTTCCATGTCCATTTTCTAGAGTTTTTCTTTTGAAAAATGAATTCATAATACAAAGTGAATTGCTTTGAGCAAACTCCACAAGCCTGTTTCCTCTGTCATCTCGGGTGCCTATCCCAAATTTTCCCACTGATTCGTCATCTTTGTGGAGACCGCCGATTCTTGCGTTGAAATCTCCGATTACAAATTTGAAGTGGGATGTGTTTGCATCATACATATTTTGAACTTCCTGGTAGTACTCTTCGATACAATCATCAGAGTAACTCTGTGTAGGGGCATAGGTCTGTATTATTTGTATTCGATATCGCTTGTTTATTTCGAAAGTTAGGGACGCCACTCTGTCAGAAGAGCTCTCAGTCGTGATGATGTTATTCACCCATTTCCTGTGGACAATGAATCCCACTCCGCTGGTTCTTCCATCTTCTGTACCTCTGAAATACAGATGGTGTCCATCTTTCAATTCTATGAGATCTTCTCCTTTTCTTCTGACTTCGCTTAGCCCTACGATATCCCAATTGATGTGCTTAAGTTCTTCTTGGAGTTCAGTGATATGGGCCTCACTTGAGAGTTTATATATATATATATATATATATATATATATATATATATATATATATATATTATATATATATATATATATATATATATATATATATATATATATATATATATATATATATATATATATATATATATATATATATATATATATATATATATATATATATATATATATATATATATATATATATATATATATATATATATATATATATATATATATATATATATATATATATATATATATATATATAATATATATATATATATATATATATATATATATATATATATATATATATATATATATATATATATATATATATATATATATATATATATATATATATATATATATATATATATATATATATATATTATATATATATATATATATATATATATATATATATATATATATATATATATATATATATATATATATATATATATATATATATATATA
>CATKWJ010000830.1:0-34000 GCA_949825065.1 Odontocerum albicorne
ACCATACTTTCCTTGGTCGCCTTCTACTTACAGTGGCACAATACATTTATGTTGTTAGTCTTTCTTCATTCTTTTGTATAGTATTACACTTTCGTTGTATACAGTACAACCTGGCGGGCTTATTGCCACCTAGCAATATCTTCCAACGAACTAGAAAGATGTTAAAGATACCTTAAGAAAAATCAAACTGGAATTCTTTTTTAAAAATCTGGGTTCCAGCGGGATTTGAATCCGAAACCTCCGGGCTGGGAGACATGTGTCTTACCAACTAGGCCACGGAGGTTGTCTAGTATGTTTGTTCCATGTATCCAAACTAACACCTTTATCCATAATCATTTTAGTTCATATTCAGGCATACATTGACATCCTGTGTATTTTTATCAGTGCACGCATTTCAATAGCTCCTTTCAGTATTTTTCCACGTTCACGTTTCATTCCCGTGCATCAAAGTTAATACTAAAATACATTTGTGGACCATCTAGCATATTGATACTGTCTCTTAGAGTTTTAGTGCCCCACTGGCTTTGTTATCTATCATTATGACTGGGTTTCCTTATAATCATGCCCCACTGGCTTTGTTATCTATCATTATGACTGGGTTTCCTTATAATCATGTCCCACTGGCTTTGTTATCTATCATTATGACTGGGTTTCCTTATAATCATGCCCCACTGGCTTTGTTATCTATCATTATGACTGGGTTTCCTTATAATCATGCCCCACTGGCTTTGTTATCTATCATTATGACTGGGTTTCCTTATAATCATGTCCCACTGGCTTTGTTATCTATCATTATGACTGGGTTTCCTTATAATCATGCCCCACTGGCTTTGTTATCTATCATTATGACTGGGTTTCCTTATAATCATTCTCCGATCTTTCTCTACAATAAACTTGCCAGACTTTGTAATTCGTCCTCTATCTCTGTTTAAACTATTATTCTATTAGCATACAATAATCCGCCATTGACTTTGTTTCTTACATTTACACCCCGTTCGATATCTCTCGTAACTCTTCCATCATCTTAGAAAATCATAGTATAAGTAGGCCAAAACCCATACGACGGCTGTCGCCAAAGAAATAATACGAGAATTGAATTTTGAATACAAGAGAGCGAGAGAGGAATACTTGGATTCTCCGTGATGTTGGTCCGGTGGGGTCCGTGATACTGAACGAATTTTAAATACTTAGCTAACAATTTTTGAACCGGTGTAAAAGGGGACGATGTATAAATGATATGTATAAACAAATTTTATATTTATGAATATATATTTTCATAAATGTAGAATTTGTTTTACTTCCGTGAATATTTCACGGGTTGCAACTAGTACTATCTAAATAACAGAATTCCTCAATTTAGTTTCAACTTGTATTGCTCACCCGTATATTGCATGAACATATCCTTTTATTGCTCACCCGTATATTGCATGAACATATCCTTTTATTGCTCACCCGTATATTGCATGAACATATCCTTTTATTGCTCACCCGTATATTGCATGAACATATCCTTTTATTGCTCACCCGTATATTGCATGAACATATCCTTGTATTGCTCACCCGTATATTGCATGAACATATCCTTGTATTGCTCACCCGTATATTGCATGAACATATCCTTGTATTGCTCACCCGTATATTGCATGAACATATCCTTGTATTGCTCACCCGTATATTGCGATGAACATATCCTTGTATTGCTCACCGTATATTGCATGAACATATCCTTGTATTGCTCACCCGTATATTGCATGAACATATCCTTTCACGCGCTTCTATCACCATCATTTCAGATTTTTCTTTTATTTCGTACAAGAAAATGTTAAATTAAAATATATTTTTAAACTTTTTTCCGTCCAGTAATAATTTTTCAAAATACCTTTAAATAATTAAATATCAAATACTCATCGGACATACTCAATTAGACAAACTTTAGCTTACGGGGAGACGACGAAAAATACATGTTGATAAATATGAATACAAAACCGAAATATAATAGGAATATTTCACGTTATCCCTTTTTTATGAAGAAAAATAAAGCCTAAAATTAGAATCTTGAAAGATTTTTTTTCTTTTGTTTATAATAATTTTATGAAATCAATATGAAAAGCTAAATTTCAAATGCTCATCGAAACACTTCATCGCGCGATTTAGTTAGTGCTGTAACAACTCCAGATGAAATATGGCTGCTATATTTGTTCATATAACCGCGTACGATTTTGTAGATACAAGTTCGCGTTGAGTTCGGCCGTTTTTAATCAGAATACCGTAACTGTATCAAAGAAGCTGGTTGGTTGGAAAATATTACCGTAAAGCAATAAACCCGCCAGATTTACCATGTTTTACCATGTACATAAAATAATAAATGAAGAAGAAACTTATTTGCTTTTTAAATTACATTGTTACTAGAAAAAAAAGCAGTAAGATTATAAAAGGTGTACAAAAATACCAATTGGGCTGGCAAAAGAATGCACTATTGTGATTTATTTTCTTGATACAGGCTTAGCCCAATCACATTGTAAAATACAATTTTTTTTAACATACATTGATACACATATATATGTTACATAAGTCACTTAAATACGTTGATGAAAAATAAAAGTGAGATATCATCAATCAAAGGAAATGGAAGGGGTGGTGGAGAGGAAATAACAATCAGCAATGAAACACGTTATATTACCGACTTGAAATAAAGAGTTTATCAGACGCTTTTCAAAACATGCCAATGACGGAGAGAGCCGAACATTATTTTGTAACTGGTTCCAGTCTCACAATATACTCCCACATAAACCAAGCATTAAACGATTCAATAAATAATTCAATAAAAACTGAACATTGTATTTGTATTTCGAGCATAGAAGATAATTTATTATCAATTTATTCGCATGTTATAATATTTAGAATAATTCAATCGATATTGCTTCATGCATGTGAAACATCATAATGTATTTTAATATCAAGTATGAAACCTCGCATATTGGAGACACGGTCATTGCTCTATGATATATAATCTAGATAATTTAATTAAAGTTTTAGCAATCACGTAACCGAAGGACTTACTGTGCCAATCGGTGCAAAATGAAACTTGGTAATCGGCCCACACAGCAACTGTAGCACATTTAGGAGAAAGGGCGGGAGTGACATTGAACTAGCATCGACTGTATGTTAAGTGAGGGTTATCGATTATAATTATTTTTCTATTGAAAATACATTCCATTTTTAAACCACCTGTTATCTAGAAACTTGATATTATGTACCCCTACTGTTCATTATTTAATTAATTTTGAGTCATTATATAGTTGTGCAAGGCACGTTTTTAAGTTTTTCCGTAAATTGAACGTATCATTTTAATTTGTTTTATTACACTTTCACTTTATACAATACAGCCTGATAGATTAATAGACGTGTGGCAATCTCTACCGAACAACCAGAAAGATGTAAAAGAACACAGAAGTGAAAATAAGACTCGAACCCTGTTTAATGAAATTGGGTACTAACCAACGTTCCCTCTAAGGTGTGCGCGTGTGCGGCCGCACATCTGTTAAAAATTGTCCGTACACATGTTTTCATCTTCCGCACACACTCAAAGAAAGGAACTTTTAACCATACTATATTTTGTTTTGCGCAATTATATATTTTATTTGATTTTTATGATGGGTTCTCAGGTTCCTTTCTTTGAGTGTGTGTGGAACATGGATACTTCATATAGAGTCCACGCGCCGTAAGGAAATAATAGTGTAGAAGGGTGACCATGATTTTTTATTTATTATATATTCAGATTATTTAGTTAATTTATTAATTTAAAAATAAGTGGATTTTTTTGTTTAGAACAAATATTTGTTTATTGATACAGAAAAAGAAAGTTTGAAAGAAACTAGAAGTTTTATTTATTTCTAACAAACCTTATATTTTATTTACAAATAAATTTTTTAGGGTTGTTTATCAAAGATAATTATATTATTATGTAACAGTAGCTACACAAAATAAATAACCGTTGTTAACTAGTACCAAAGTATCACAAATTATTAACCTACTGAACTCCAACAAGAAGGAACATTATCGGGTAAAAAAATATATTTTTTTACATATAACCTACATATTTGAAAATTGTTAGTTTTACAATACTAATGCATAAAAATGCATATTTGCGCACTTCCCTCTTTTTTTCTTGCATATATAAGTTGATGGGCCGCACACACAATGAAAAAATAGGGGTAACGTTGGTACTAACGAGAATCAAATTCGTAATCCCCGAGTCAAATAATAACAGTAAAAATTAAAACACTACAACACACATTTAAATAACATAAAAAAATCAACATATTTAAAAAAAATCGTGAAAATAAACATAAAATTCAGACAAAATTATAAAAAAAGTATCCATTAGAAAGAAATAAATTCGATTAATATAGAAAGTACAAGAAGTTAGAGATTGGTGAGGCTTAGAAATCGTGACGTAATAAAATGACTCAAAGCATGAAGGATAAAGCTTTAAATATAACCAGAATACAAAAAATAGGGATTTTTCTCTTTCTACCTTTATCCTCCATCTCTCTCTCGATCCCGCCAAAATTTGGTAAATTATCAATTTTTTGTGTTTCACCCCATTTTTTGAACTAGGTGTTAGCTTTGTTGTATTGAATGGAATATTTTCCATCAATTTGATCTAAAAATAAACATTTTAGTTTTATATGTGAATTTCAAAATACTACTTATTCAAATAAAATACCAACTGAAACAAAATTAAAAATGAAGGAATTAGACAAATTAATGAAATCGCAAAGTAATGAAATTGACCAAAGTATAAATTTGATCAATGGATAAAATTTACAACTGAACGGGTTTCAGATTCAAAATGATTCTCTCTGTTATATACTCGTATTAAAGAGTGTTGGCAACCCTGGTGCTTCGAGTTTTATATCTTTCCATTCTTTTAAATGCAAATTCAGTTCATGAATTGAATCCATAACCCTTGGGTCGGAAGTCAGGCGTCGTACTAACGTTGTACCTTCGTAGACCACGAAGGTCGCCTACTTTTGTGGTGTTCATAAAAATTGAATTTGTAAATTGATGAAATTGATGAATTTATGATAAAATTGATGGAAACCAATGGATCAAAGTTAAAACTTAATTTATTTCAGATTCAAAATGATTATTTTTGTTGCATGATAAATAATGTTGATAAACTTAGCGCTGGTGCTCTGTTATTTATCACTCTGTTTTAATTAGAGTCAAATTTTGTTCATGAATTTAACCCGTTTCCATCAATTTCATCATAAATTGATAAACTTATGATGAAACTAATGGAAACTATAATAAAATACATAGAAACTATGGATGAAATTGACAACTAAATGGATTTCATATTCAAAATGATCGTCTCTGTTGTATATAAAAAAATACGTTGACAACCCTGGTGCTAGCGGTCTGTTATTTATCTTTCTATTCTTATTCGATGCAAATTCAGTTCATTGATTTATGTGAGCTGTAAAAACGGAAATGGCAGTTTTAAATTGGATTATACTTCAGTGCAAAATAATCAAGATTCAAGAGAGTAATGCGGAAGAGAGGTAAATCCGGAGTGATTCAACTTCGTTTTCAGATTTTCCTTTGCAGGTGTTATTATTTATGTACTCGTATTAACGACTAAAAACGATTTCCTGTTATGTGGTGGAATTTTCATTGACGTTCTTCAAATAATAACTGAAATAACAATCTACTCAGTTTCATTCGTGCGTATGGTACACATTAACGTATCCCAATTGACGATGCGGAGATATTGAAGAGCGTGATCGGGTAACAATATTGTTTTCAATCCCCATTAGTCGAGTCTTGGGGTTTGGAACCACAGTTCGGTCCAGAACATATAGTTCATCATCGTGAGACAACAACTGAAGAGGTAACAACCAGCGGCGGCTGGCCCCGAGGTGCGCTAAGCACAAACGCACTTCGAGACACTGAGTGAATATGAAATATCGCTGTTTTTTACATCTATATTCTCATTTTATACACATATGTAGTTTATCCATAGTTAAAAGGTGATTCAGTAATATTAATTATTAAAATACAAAGTGGTTAATAAGCAGAAAATGATTTAAAAAATAATAATTAATTTTCTCTGCATTGTAATTGTTATTGGTTAAGCTTGAAAGATTTAAAAATTGCACCGAGTAATTTATTTGCAAGGACGCAAATCACACACGGAATGGGAAAGTCAAGCATTTATAATTAATAATGCAACACTTTAACGATGGCTTTGACTCTGAAATTTTGAATGCATGTATTTATTAAGTTTGACTTTTACAATAATTCAAACCATTGAAATAAAAAAAAAACTGGGCTTGTTTTTTAATATACCATAATTCTAAGTCAAATAAAATAAGTAAATATCATTTGTAGGATTCTCTGTCGTGGTAGGTAAAGAGGAGAAGCGCCAGTCTTTCCTTTAGCGACATACATTAAGCGTCTCGTTTACATTCATACACATAAGTTCTATGATTTATCATGAAGTGATTCATTAGTAAAAATACTAATTAATTAGCAGAAGTTTGCTGTATTCCATAACTAGTTCATAAACTTTATGATTAAATAGTACCACTCGCGAATATTATTTATGCAACATTAAACCAGAATGTGTATAAAACTAATAATTTCAATTTTTTAATTTAATAATTACAAATTGCGCCCCATTTTATTAACAGAGGTAAAATGATGCGACATTTATTACAGATCAGAAGTGTCAAAATATTATAGACAATAATGTGCAATTCGGGAGACTTTTGTTTTTAGCTTTTACTTTTTTTTTCACTTAGGGTAAACTTGAGAGCCTTCCAGATATATTTGGGTAATTATTATACGAGAATCTCTTTCTCTTTATTTACGGATAAACTTCTACTTCCTTGAATGAAAAAACATGAAGTACTGCATTCAGTATAGATAGATCAAGTCAGTTGAACCTGTCGGTAATTTGAATAGCGAGTCATATTTAATCTCAGTTAAGCAACACACGGTCAAGCAAGCGGTGACATATTTTGTGGCGATTGTTTAAAGCTGTCTCTCGAGCTCCGGGCCCGTGTTGGTCTCCTATCATTATAATAATTATTATAGATATATGTATATATAATTTAATATGTATTGCGTATAAGTACGGCAGCAGTGAATGCATAACGTTCGATCACTCTCAAATACCTCACAAGGTTGTCTGTCTGTCTTTTCAACCGGTTTCCTGGAAGTTTTTAATCTCGAATATGACATAAATGTATTAAAAAAAATATTTTTTTTCAAATTACCTAATCTGTATTTCAATAAGACATGCAGTAAATTCGATTCCTGTTGTAATGATTTCATTTGCACATTTAGATACTCTCGTATCTTGATTACGCAATTCAATTGAACATTGGCGCCTGTCGTCTACCCAGGGGGTTGTGGGTTCGATTTCAGTTTGAACACATTTTTTATTAAAGTCTGCTTTTCTTTTATGTCTGTTTAACACCTTTCTGGTTGATGTTTAACAACTTTCTGGGAGAGTTGGATTTATGGAAAGGAAGCCGTGAATTTGTATTATACACAACAAAATCGTAGGACAATACAACACAATATAAGTGATAAATGAGAGCTTTGAGTACGATGTGTAGAAAAACAATAAAAAAAACAATGAGGACGTTAGGAAATAACCTGCCATGCAGTGTGTAGATCTATCTCCTTTCCTCTTGCCTCAAGAGGAATGTGGCGTGATAGTCGATCCAATACATAGAACGTTTGCTTTATCCACCACAGTCATACATCTAGCCATATATTCTTCTCTGTTTTTTATGGTTCTTACCTTTCTCTCAGTGAAAATTTCTCGTATTATATCCTTCCATTCTTTCCCCAACCAGCCTCTTCTTTATATTATACTCGTATTTGTTTAGCAAGTCTTTAAGGACCCATTTTCTTGATATGTCCTAAACATTTTAAGATTATTTTCTTGATTGTAATTATAACATATGATTATATGGGATTTTTGCCAAATGACATTCTCTTTCAAATTATCGGAAATGTGTGAGTCTTGAGGTGAAAATAAGAAAAATAATTAAAAAAAAAATCTTGTTTCCAATTTGAATTAAACCCGCAACCATTGGTATAAAAGACAGGCGTCTTACCAACTAGGTCATGGAATTTTTCGTGTATTACTTTTTTTGAAAATTTTGCAATTTTTGGATTGGTAAAAACAGTTCCAAGTTTTTGCTGCTACATATTTTTCCCTATCTTACTAGAAAATATAGCTACAAGATAGCAACATTTCTCATCTTAACCTAGTCTTACATTGTTCACCCGTAAATTGCAAACATTCATTTGATCACAAATTTATTTTCAAAAGAAATAAATAAGTAGGACAAGGTTGCACCTTAAAACTTATATTCTCTGAAACAAATTTAATTAAAATAAAAAAGCAAAGATATTTAAATAAAGAAAACATAAATTGTTAACTAAATGGGCTACCGCACTGTCGCAAAATGCAATGAAGGGAAATAACATGCATGTGAATTTGGTCAAACCACTGGAATGCTGAATCCGTGGAGTGAATTTCATCAAAATAATGTATTATTCGTTTGTGGTCCAGAACCTCCAATTATTTCATTTCACATGTACTTGTTAATGCCAATTTTGAAAGTAAAGATGTAAAATAAATATAGAAGTGGAATTCTATAACCTAAATGTTGAAGGTCGTACAATAAATCTGCTGAAGAATATTTGATTTAAATAAAATTTTGACGAATTAATTTAATTTAACCCTTTTATTAAAATATTTGAGTAGATACATATTAAGGTGAATTCGAGAAATATTTGATTAAAATCAAATTTCGACCAATTCATTTAATATAATCCTTTTATGAAAATATTTAAGTAGATACATATTAAGGCGAATTCGATAAGTATTTGATTCAAATAAAATTTTGACCAATTGATTTAATATAACCCTTTTATTTAATTAATTTAATATAACCCTTTTAATAAAATATCAAAATAGACACAAACTAATGTGAGTTTTACAAGTGTTTGATTCAAATGAAATTTTGTACAATTAATTTAATACAACTTTTTTATTAAAATATCTAATAAGATACAAATTAAGGTGAATTTGACAATTATTTGTTGAATGTTGAATATTATACACATATTTCTATTATTTTTTATTTTATTTATTGATCATGTAATACATGTGTTTGTTCTAATTAAATGTTGAAAGTAGGATAAAGAAAGGAATCTTGAGATGGTTTGGAGATATTGAGAGAATGAGTTTTGAAAGACTTTTAAAACAAATATGTGTGTCTGGAATACATGAAATGGGAGAAAGAGGTACGCAAAGTAGGTGAAATTTTGACCGAAAAAATGCTTAGAAGAATTAGAAATAAAAGAGCATGCATGAATGAGGCCGAAGCAAATGCTGTTTGTGTGGGTAGAGAGATGTGGAGATCTGTCCTCTTTGGCTATCCAAAAAGGGATATGGCCTGATGCTTTGTATATATTTACGGAGCAGTTTTGTGTTAGTATGAGAATACCATTTCGTTCATTTTCTTTCTTTGATAAAGATAATTAATTATAATTTGTTTTATCAAACACTGTTTATTCCACTTTATGTAAGGGTATAACCATGCCGGTTTCGAGGGTTTCACCTCATTGTCAGGGGAATACAAACAAACTCTTGTTTGTGCTTTGTAAAATGCATTATCTTTATATTAACTATAAATAATATAAAGATAATTCATTTTACAAAATAATGATGACCAAATATTTAGATTGCAACTTTGCAAGATCGTGAATTTTAGTTACAGTATTTATTGCTTCCTTTTCTTATTTCCTTCTTCCGATAATATTTTATTAGTTTGATAAATTTGGTAACTTATTTATTTTATGTTTCAAAGCAATGGAATGGCTGCCCCCATCCAATATTTCATAAATCAATACCACGTTTCTTTTCATGGGAAAATTAATATAACTGTAAGCCTCGAGTGGGCGACATGTTGTATTGACTAGTGCTAACCTATAATTATTTTTTTCAACACTAAAACGTATCGTCAAAAGTTAACACTGTCGATAGATTTTTATATATATATTTTTTTCGTTATTTCTAAGAGTAAGAAAGATTTTTTTTATAAACTCAATTCTGAATATTTAATGAGAATTCCCCAATTAAATAAATCAGCACGTATAAGTTGACTGTACACACTGCCTTGATGATCTTGTTTTCACATTAATTCTCGAATTCCATTCCAATCTTTTCGACGTCACCAGATCTATATCCAATCAGCCCAGAAAGGTGCAACTGGGGCTTCCCCTCTGCAATTTCTTTCCGAGCAACTAATGGGGCATAGTGGGCAAACCATTTTATGCGTCATTGATTGAATGTTGCTGCACTTTCAATATGGTGGGTCCTCTGCGAAAATCAGCCATCTGAAGTTTTCAGATAATTGACTAATATTGTTTATGGACACATGAAATAATGAAATATAGTTTTAGTTTTTATATTTATTATAGATACTATAATCTGATCACTGAGCGAGAAAATGAGTCTTATTGTTATAACACCCTCGTAATTGGTCTGTAAGACATGGAAGCTAGCTCGGTGCTAACTTACAACTTCTTGGTCGATTTATCATGACTAAGAGTCGTGATCAGCTTAACGTTGTCCACGACAATTTTCCACATATTTTTACTTTGGGCCTCTCGGAGTGACACCGTCACAGATTATCCTGTTGCGTTACTGACTTGGCCAGTCCACAGGGTTGATGGTCTATCATTGCCTCGTCATTCCTTTATGTGACTTGATAATTTTTTAGTTTAAAACATGAATATAATTTAGTTTTAAAATGATTAAACATGAACCTTGAAATGGGATCCAACGTATCTTTTAAAGACTTTTGAAGAAATATTTCTACTGTTTTATAATTCATTATTGTTGTTTTTTTTAAATCTATTTTTGTGTTTTTCCCCGTGCTGAAAGATATTTGTAAAGTGCACCTGTTAAATTCCATCTTTTATACTTTGTTTTCAATTTGTTTATGTTTTTAATTTGTTTTTCAATTATTCGTCGTTTGTGTTTGTATTTTTTGCGCAGTGCGAGCTCCGTATTGTGTTGGTAACGTGTGATTTTGTACGATTTGATACATGTTTCTTTCGAATTGTATTTTTTGAAATTTTGTCAAATTATTTTAATTTTTTTATATATTCTGTCCTTAATAAGTTGAGCTCTCACTACCGGCTCTTCAATTAATTTTTTTTTTGTTTTAAGGTACATTGAACCGTTTATTTATATAAATAAATGAACAAATAAAATTATAAAAATAATTCAATGTTTCTTCAATAGTAGTACTCAATGTAGCCTGTACTTATTTATATTATTCGCAATATATTAAGATACAATAAAACACAAAAATATATTAAAATTCTAAAAACGTGAGATAAACTATTGAAAAAATAAATCAAGTCACACAAGTTTACCGAAACTCGCACATAAATATATTTAGCAAGGTTAGTCGGCCAAAGGAGTTGGCGACATGCATCCATTGACTATACCATAACATGCTAACGTGGGCAAACGAGAACAATATTCGGGATACATAATCATTTGATTTTTTTTCAATGTTCATTCTTATATCATAAAATCGATCGATGGATCTCCTTTTTTGTATGATTAGTTATATTTTTCGCAAAAGAAAACACTCTATAGTGTAGTGTTAAAAGAATATTATTGTACATAAATCAGCTGGTTTTTAAAAGTTCGAGTCAAAATCCCTCATTCATAAATTTAAAATATATTTTTGGCAATGTTATATTTTTTTGTAAATTAATTTATATACTATATTATATTATCTCCATAAAAATAACATCAATTTAGTTAGTCAAACATACAAATAACTCAGTAACCAGAGATTAGTTGAACTAAATGATTCTTCTGGAGATCTTCATCGAGCAATTTGTCTTCATTTGAACTCTCACTATCAGCTTCTCTAAACTCTGTACATCTCTTCTAAAGATATGTCCAAAGTTTTAATTTTAGGTCCTAGAGAATAAATGAATTGGCGCTTATTGCAGTTTATGAAATGGGAAGATCTCGGAGCTACCAACATATTTCGAAAACATCTCTTATCCTCAGCGCCCATGTTCTCACTATATGGAGTACTTTGGAGAAAATCTGAATTCTTACCAGTTAAATATTGGCGTTGATGACGTATATACCGATTTTCTATATCTTTATTAGTTTGATCATTGCAGATTTCGCAATATAAATTCATCTTCGATTTTTTTATACACAACCTTCATTTTTCGAGATAAGCGTCCTGAAGTAGATATATTCGTCAATCTTTTAATATACTCTTACCAAATTATTCTACATAGCTGTACTCTAAACGTGATAAAACAATTATATTGCGTTTGATTATATCTATACATATTTGCTAATACTGTGTAGGTTTATTTAGAATGCAGATTAAATTAAGAACCTAAAATGGACAGCTTAAAAAGGTTACAAGTCTCTCTGAATCAAGAATGTAATTCAGCCTAGAATAAATGTAGTTGCTATCGTTCAACAATACTTGAAAAATGATTATTTTTTATTTCATTAAAGATTAATATCACACATTGGCTTGATAAGGTATGATTTATAGTTACAAGATAAATTTCACAATATCTGTCCACTAATTAGTCCACGTATTTCCTGTTGATATTATAAGACTCGAGAAAATTTATTTATTGTTTCTGTACTATATCATAGATATTTGACGGCAAACACATATCATGTACACTTTAGTGTCACGATACCACACGATTTGGGTGTATTTAAAGCATCAGAAGTATATTATGTATCGAACAGTCAAGGATGCCAGCATCAATTCATCAAGAACTAAATCTTGAGTGAGACCTTGCTATAAATGACCTTATGCGAATTTTATTTTTATTTTTTTAACAGTGACAATGTAATTATTATAGATAACAATTAGTTTCGAAACCACAGAACACAAATCAAATAAACAAATAATTACGTTGAACGTTTAGAAAATAAAAAAAAACAGTTTTATTATAATAATAGTTTTTAATTTATTTCCAAACAAAAGAAATAAAATGTGTTTTGTTTGATATAACAAAAATATAATACAGCATGAATATAAAATTATAAGAGTAAAATAATAAAAATTTGTATGAAATGATTGAAAAAAATATCATCAACATAAAAAAGATGCCCTTACTACAGCACTAGCATATTCCAGCCATAAAACACCGGTACAAGGTATTATTTATCCCATCGGAAGCTTCTATTGTTTTCCTTTCACTATAATTATTTACATCTGTTTAATTATCGTTTAACTCGGGATTGGAACCCACTCTTATTGACAAATTAAAAATATTGCAAAATAAATATACATATGTATGTATTCATATATGTTATATGTAAGGATATGTAGGTGGTATTTGTAGTCTGTAGATTAGATACTTTCTCGTATCTGCATATGCTTAGAAACACATATTTGGTAAGAAAACCGCGGATAACTTACCAAGGAAAGTTGACCTATAAAAAAACCTTTGTAAGGCTTTCGATATGTGATAGAAACAGATCTAGCTTAAGGTTTGGTGTAGGATAAGTATGAAGTATTCATATGTTATATAATTATATATTTTGATAAGACATCCTTAAAAAATGTTATCTGTAAGAATTTCCTAAAGCTGCCCACGCCACTCATATCTCTAATAGTAAGAGGCAGACTATTCAACGCCACAAGACTAGCTATTCTAAATCCTGGTTATAATACTTGGGCATATAGAATTCATTCAGACAAATAAATGTATTCGATGAAGTCGAAATTGACCTCAAAGTTCTACGTCTCTCTAAAAGAACTTCAGACACATTTTCGAAAGATACAATGGAGACGTCCTATTAAGCGACTAGAAAAAAAAGAAAAGACCTACAATACTATTATACTATAATATATAATTACCAAACAATACAATTAGTTCAACGAATATCTTGATTTTCATTTCCATCATCAGCTATTTCACCATACTCCCAAGCCAATTTATTTCAACTTCTCTCAACCATCTCTTGAGCTTGTCAGCGAATGTTTCATTTGAGTAAACCGTCCCTCGCAACTGATCTCAATTTTTTTTAGTTTTGATACCAGGAATATATAGTCTTTTGTTGTTGTGTAAAGGTAAAATGTGGAACCCTGTCACTCGTTATCATTTTGGAATTCAACAACTGATAGTTGCGTATGTTGACTGTACTCTGAAATATGTAATTCGGTTATATTTTCGAATAAACCAAGAAAATAAATATTAGGAAAAATATTACGCGTGTTATATGAATAAACGCCCATTTTCTTTTTCACAAGCAATATTAAAGTTAAATCAATAATAATTATGGTAAAATAAAAAATATTTTTAAGTTGTCGGTTTTATTATTGACAAACTCCGTGGCCAAATTGGTAAGATGCGGTCTTCCAGCCCGGGGAATGAGGGTTGAATTTCCGTCGATACCCATTTTTTAAAAGCTTCCTTGTAGGTTAGAAGACATTATCACATGGCAATAAGCTTGCTAGATCATAATGTTTACAATAAAAGTGTAATATAAAACAATACAACGAAAGGATACGGAACGAAGTGATAAGATATGAACATGAACTTAAAGCTGATGTGTTATGTAAGATGAAGAAGAGCACTGTGAGATAGTTTAGGCATGTAGAACGAATGAATGAAAAAATGCTAAAAAACATATATACAGTGCAAAATTATAGAGGAATGCCAAGGCATGGTTGAATCAAGTGAATGAAATGTGAAAATTTAGAAAAAACGTATGAATTGTATAAGAAGGTGTGGTATAGTGCAGAAGAGGCGAAGGATGTGTGTGTAATATGAAAGTTTGGCGCTTTGTTCTCTCTGCCTTGCCCGATAAGGAAATGGGTGATGGTATGTATGTACAATCATATTTGATATGGCGTGACAGTATGTACAATCATATTTAATAAAAATACGTGGCTATAGGGGTACTAAGAATAACGACCGTTGACTGAGCTTTTGTCAATAATTTAAACAAATTGCGAGCGTAATACTTTATTCCAACATTTTTTATCGTCCGAAAACTTATCGTGAATTGAAGCAGGAAAACCAAAATTCTCAGTGAACAAATATCATTAGTCCACAGACGACGGTCTTTGAAACTTGTTGAATGTTTTTTGGTTGTATTTTTGAGATATTTAGGACACAGTTTATGCAATATTTATTATTGTGAACAACTGCGAGAGTTTAATTATTATATGCGAACACCAAATAATCTTTGATCTCTCTTTTGACTTTCGTTCCAGTGACTTACTTTCAGCGACGCAATTCATAGCGACATATTTGTCGTTTCCTAATAAACAAAGAAAAAACACATAATATACTCTTATTATTTTTTTGCTAAAATAATTGTAGTGTGGCGATAAAATGGACTTGGTTTACCGTATCACGTACATACTAAATTAAATGTATTTTAAATAAAACGACAAAATACAGTTTTTTAAGTACCAAGAACCTAGCGAACTAGACAATTTGGTCAGTAAAAAACATAACTAGTTTTCAAGAATTAACGAGTTTATTACATTTTATTTAGATCAACGCTATTTATATTTGGAATGGACTAGATTTTTTTATCATATTGTATTATTACACTTTCGTTGTTTCGAGAACAACTTGGAGGGGCTATTTATTACCAATGTGGTAATGTCTTCTTATCAACCAGAAAGATGTTAAACAAGATCTAAGTGAAAACTAGAATGAAAGAAAAAATCGGTACCAACGGAAATCGAACCCGCTACCTGTAAAAAGTCAGGTTTTAAGCGTGTTTCTCATAACATTTTCAACTTTTTGTCAGTCAGATTACGGCCAAATTCTTAATTATACATTTTGTTTTGTAAATAACTTGACAAAAAAAATTTGGGGCTGTTCAATCTGATGATCTTGTTGGCCAATGTATGACGCTAAAACGTAAGATTGTAATCTTAAGTTGTAACTTAAATATTGTAAATATTATCAATAAAAAATGAGAGATGGTATTTAAAAATGATGACATAATTTTCCAATAGGGTAATACGATTTACAGGATAATTAATTAAAATATGTCTTTATTTACATAAATTATTTAATCTCTGTAATGAGGTGCTCTAAAATGAGTATAAAAAAATCTTAGCGATCATAAAAATATGGTAATTGCTAGTTCAAAAGTTTATGTAATAACGTTTAAAATTAAATATAAAATGTGAAATAAAATTTTAGAAATTTCTTCTATTTCTTTCATTATGGTGTGTTCTGAGCAATTTCGATGTCAAAATTGTTTCATTGCCCTGAAGTGAGTGTATTGCAAAATCTGACAGGACCGTTCAAAATATCTATAAGTTTATAATTTTATTGAGGTAAAAATACGAGTATCGCCATATTGGCAGAAGAAATAAATGCGCTTGTATTATATAATCCCAATAAAAACAATATAAAGCAAGGAGAGGCTCGAACGCAGGTTTGAAAAGGACGTTTAAAGGATCCAACCCACATTTATATGTTTCAGGAAACATTTCGTCGCTTTGTATAATATGTGCTTGCATGGAAATAATTTATTTTAAGACGACATTTAATCATGAACTACACATTTTAATGGATTGATATTTTTATCACTCACCAATGATGGTCAGCCTTCATGGTCTAGATCAGTAGTTCTTAACCTTTTCGAAGTCACGAAGCACTTTTGATTACAAGAAAAAATCCGGCTCAATAATTGTTTATATTAATGTATTTTCGAGGTGGAAAAACTGAAAAATAAAAATGAAATACCATACTAAAGTATCCATATTAGTCAAACTAATAGAACACTCATATTTTATTCGGACAAAATTTTATTTATTAAAACTATGAGCCAAAATATCTTAGCTTTCCATAGCATTATTCTTCATAGAACTATCTTGAGCTCTGTATAGTATCAGGGTCAATCAAGTCACGGCCTGCAACACGCCTGTGACTTTCAATCAAGACTCGCAAGGAATCTTCACTCATATTATTGTATATGCACTTTGCTGTGTATACGACTATGCATCTCCTAACCCATGATTCAACTCTCGTCTATTGCTTAATCACGAGCGTTTAAGGAGAGTCATTGATGTGAAATTGCCAATATCTAAATAGTTGTAATTTGCCATTCCGCAGTACTGAAGTTTATACAAAGTTTAAAGTAATGTTTTGTTATATTTGATAATTTTTATTTGAAGTAAATTCAAATAATGTGACCAAATAGAACAAATAGCTGTGGAAGAGGTTCGACCCCATTGATGATGGGAAGGAAGGTAGAAGAGATAAAAAAAAGATTTGCTAATAAACACATTAAGTTATGTAAAAATATTAATAAAAAAGAACGTCTTTAAAAATTTATCGTCCTTATATTATTCTAGATATCTTACTTAACATATATCACTTACCTGGAAATGGTATTTGATATAATACATACAAACCAAAATCATCTTTAAAGTTAACCTACTATCGCTTGCACATGGTTATATCACTTGGATTTTGTGAGTCTAGATAACATCAAGAGCACAATAAGTGAAGATGAGATACTTAAGAGAGGTAAGAGGTACTATAGGAGTTTTTACGACAGTATCTAAACTCAGGAACATTCTTAAAAAAGATTAAGAAGTCCGAGCTGGGGTGGTTTAGGCATATCAGAACGTAAATCTCCAAAGAAAAACTTTTAGTCGAACCAAAGGGGAATATGACTATTAAGAAAGACTAGAAAAATATAGAATAAACAAGCAGAGAACTGGTACAAATACTCGAACTTCATCTAGATTGGACCGATTATCTGTGGTGTTAGACAGGATAGCGTAGAGATAGGCTTAAAAAATTCACCCGAAAAACGAATGAGCTCAGAAAAGTAAAATAAAGTCCAAAAATATTATATAAAGAAGTTTTATTTATTTGTTGAAAATGTAATTTATTTGATTGACCTACCGATTTTTAGATTTCGTACTCCATTGTAAAGGGAGTTGAATTAAACTAAAAATCTGGACTTACTATAAAATTAAAAAATTAAAATAAAACGATCTCCTTCAGATGTGTACACTGTTTGATTAATTTAATACTAATATACTTATATTTGCTGCTATAAATTTTAAAATTAACCATTTTCATCAAAGTACAGGGATTTCAAAGTTTATAAAATAAGACTCATTTAGCCTGAAAATTCATCTTTCTAGTTATACTCGTAAAATTCAAGATTTCTTACTTCATCATAAAGAGAGTTCAATGAATCTTAATTTTGTCACTCGCTATAAAATTCAGAAAATGTAAAATGATTTTCAAACACTTTTTGAATCATTGAGTATATGATATATGTATTTGCTGTTTGTTATACATATTGACCACTTCTATCAAAGTTCAACAATTTGAATGCTCAAATTTCACCATAATATTTTCTTTACTACAATAAGTTTTTTCGACGTTTACTTGAAATTTTGCAAAGAGCTCTTTTAAAAGGATGCAGTGGGCTATCTTTGGAATTTAAATTTCGTTTGAACGATTCTCAAATAAATACCCTTGTTTATCGTTGCTCAAGTACAGTTCAAACGATGGGGTGAAGTGCACTCTGTCACTCTTGATGTGTTTATTGTAGCGTCTTTACATTTAAGAATATTCCTTCGGACATTAAAGTACTTCCCCGTGATGTTTTTATCTTATTTTTGATCTTACGAGACGTTAAATTCCATATCACATATGTTTATTTATTTTATAAAGCAGAATGAGTGAAATAAACAAAACAAATATATTTGAAAATAAACAAAAAATACATCTTGGGGAAAAGTGATGTGCTTCTATTTATTCTTGTTCATTTTCTCAATTCTGAGGATCGTGATTACCATGATCATCAACGTTCCTTCTCCTGTACAAGCGCTCTCTTGCTCTATGTAGTGCCTTTTAAAATGAGGTTCCCGCTGTATTTCGCCTGGTCAAACTATCGGATGGTTGCTCGACCTGTGTTTGTTTATTTTTCACACTTCCAGTCAGAATCGACCAATCAAGGAAATGATCCGGTAGGTTGTACAATAATACGTATTTAATAAAAATACCTATGGATGAATTTGTTCTCTTTGTCTTCCATTGAGTTTTCGATTAATAAATAACATTGTATCTTAAGTGCATCAACTTAATATTATCTGGCACTCTAACTAATATTTAACTATTCGTCCTGTTTCAAAGTTTACTTTTCGTAAATTAATATGACATAATTAGCGCGAAATTGTAATGGAACATTAATCTTCTGTCAATACGTCCATTCCGAGTGATCCTGATGCAATACGTAAATCCGAACAGATTTAACGGCAAAATAATTCGCGGATTTATTAAGCATATTAAAAATAGGGATGTCACATCCTTTCCGAGCATATTTGATTTCTTCTAGACAAATCGTATTAATTTTTATTTGGGTTATAACTCAATATGGGCCTTGACTCATTGTTAAGGATTCTTTGCCATTTATCTCTCTATGTAGCACCCCTTCTACAGGGTCTTTCAATAAGGGCGCTCAATTTTTAAATGTAAATAAAAAAAATTATGTGTGAGACATACACTCAATTTTTTTTTATTTGAAATAATATTTTATGGCATTAAGTATGGAGTATAACGTCGTTCAAATGTCCGCCGCAGCTTTGATTGGTAGCACGTATTCGGGAGGTCCAATTTTCGATGACTTTGTCGCATAAATCTGGCTGAATTTGCCGGATGATATTGACTTTGAGGGCATCAATTGTTTGCGGTTTATGCGCATAGACCTGCGATTTAAGATAACTCCAAAGGAAGAAGTCTAAATGCGTTAAATCGGATGATCTCGGTGGCCAGTTCACGTCGCCGCCGCGCGAGATAACCATGCCCTCAAATCGCTCGTACAGAATGTCCATCGTGGCATGCGCTGTGTGGCACGTAGCGCCGTATTGTTGGAACCACATGTCGTCGGTATTCATATCACAGACCAAAATCCGCACCAAACAGTGACTTTCTCGGCATGTATTTAGTGCTGGTGTATCTCGTGTGGAATCGTCCCAAATCTGACAATTTTGCTTGTTCACACTCATTCATCCAAAAATGGGCCTCGTCGCTAGTGATGATTTTTTTGGCGAAATTTGTGTCCACTTCCAACTGCTCCAGAGCCCAATCAGCGAACACACGGCGTTGTCTATGGTCGCTTACCTTAAGTTCTTGGGTCAATTAGATTTTATACGGGTGCAGACCCAAGTCCCGACGCAAAAATTCTGCAAGTTGAAGTCGCAGAAAGGCCAAGTTCTTATGAACGACAAGAAATTGACTACCTCGGGTTTTCCCGTACACTCACGCACATCAGCGATGTTTTCAGCAGATCTTGCGTTTCGGTGACGTATGGGTGTTGGCTGATTATTTATCGAACCGGTTGACTCGATTTTGGCCATCAAACGTCGAATCGGCAGGACGGTTGTGGTGAGGATAAAAATCACGCAATGCACAGAACGTTTCTCGAACGGAGCACTGATTTTGAAAATAAAATTTGATAAGTTGCACACGTTTTTCAACGCTATAACCTTCCATGGTAATTTGCCATACACTACTAAACAATTCACAATAAATTAGACAGATGTTGCTTTAACAATATGGCCGCTATAACCTAACAAATTTTGAGCGTCCCTATTGAAAGATCCTGTACAATTGGTTATACCCAATGTGCGAAAATTGTCTGTCACACCATTCAGCCATCCCATTTTTTGGCATCCCGCTCTCGTATGGCCAAATTGGATCGTCGAATAGAACTTTCTTTCCAGGTGTCTCCTTAGAAGTAAAAGTATGGCAACACGCCGTACTTTTACTTCTTATCTGATTAACAACCTCCGAAGTTGATAAGGCGTTTGGCTTCCTCTCGGGAGTTTCGGATTCGACTCCTGATGGCACCCGAAAAAGTAATAAAATAAAGGTCCCAGTCTGATTAAAGAGTTTGTCTGGTTGCAAAGGTCGCGCGGAGTTCAACTTGTTGCTAACGCTCTAGATTGGACACTCAAGCGAGTGTTGTTGGCTTTTCTCGTCCGGGGTAGTATTGCCAACACATGATTTGACGAACTGTGAGTTCCGTAGGCCTATTTTAACTAAGACAATGTTGTCTGCTTGGCCACACTCTTCAATATGTCCGATTCACCAGTTCGAATATGTCGAAGATTTTTATACGATTGAAATAAACCTTCTGGTATCGTTAGACCGACGTCGTAAAATAACTTACGAGTATATTTTTCCAGATAAATATTTATTACATTTTTATAAAATCATCAGCATTATTTGTAATAAATATAAATAATTTCATACAATCGGATCGGACTGTAAAACAATTATTTATCTGGTCCGATTTCTATAAATTATAATCACGCGTGTCATTAATATCGAACGTCAACATCACTTTGTGACGGCGTGATACCGTGTGATACGACTTGTTAGTTCGCTGCGTGAACAGACTGGGCTTGCTGGCCATACAAGACACCATGTTACTAGGCTGCTGTTTTTTTTGCAGTACAGTGTTATTAAAATTAAATAGTATCCACGCGTGCAAATTGATTAGTATTATCATGGTTGTTAATAATTACTACAATATTCTGAAATGAATTAATGCCCAATACCCGTGACGTGTATTATAAAAGGCATAATATAAAGTAGGGGATTAGGCTACTTGTCTTTGGTGCTAACGGAAATGATTATGTAAGCAAATTTGCAAAAAATATATCATATGGCAAGGAACTTCAGTACATGCAGCTTGTTTGTGTCTTCTTTCTCCATTGAATCCCTGAAAATTGGCAACAGCTCCATGCCATTTGGTTCGATCTGCTACGATTTGCTCCCTGTTGTGATAATTATTTATGTTTTTGAGTGTGTAATATAGTCATATCTGTTGCGCTGCCCACCCTGCTTTTTTCGACATTAAGTCAGTCTACCACATTACATAAATAAAATAAACTAGGATGTGAATATTTTTTTACATACTCATATATACATATCAAGCCATTTTCCTGTCGAAGTGGGTACAGTGGACAGAGTACCAGACTTTCCTTTCTCGACACACTTACCATTAGCTACCTTTTCATCCGCCTTCATACACCTTCTCATATAACTTGTATTATTTTTCTGACTTTCTACGTTTTCTTCTTCCAAAATATAATTCATTTGACCCAACCATCTTATCATTCATTTTATCCAATTTAAACTTATGCGCAAAACGAAGAAAAAAAATCTATTTTTGTGTTACATTAAAAACAGATGGGATCTTCTTCTTCTTCTTTATTGCGTACTCAATATGGAGCTTCTCGGTCCTCTGGCATGTCTGAAACTGGATGCACTACCTGTGCCATCCTACTCTATCCATTTTGAATGCAGCGTTTAGAGAGGACCCTTTTAACTCCCTTATTTAGACCGTCCTTCTTACAGGAAACCTTCCTCTTGTTCGTTTCTCTTTACTATCCCCGTAAACACCAGCGAGTTCCAGTAATAGCTGATGTGTAAGTAGGTTGAAAAAGAGCACAATAAGGTGGTTGAACATGTTGAACAGATGGACGACGTAAGATTGACGAAACAAATTTACAATACAAGTATAAGTTGAAGTTGTGGTAAAGGACGGCCGAGAAAACTATGGTTTGATCAAGGGAATTTATTTAGAAAAAAGGAAAGGTAAGGAATAAGAAAAAGTGTATGAGAAGATATATGAATGAGGAGGGAGTGAAAGAAGTATGTCGTTATATGGTAGTTTAGCGCTCTCTCCTCTTTACTTACCCCAACAGGGAAATGTCGAAATGGTATGTCACGTATGTATATTTTATTCTTATAGTATGGGTTGCGTAAAAGCTCCACAATTAAGCCCGGTAGACATTATCTCAAAATTTCTAGCGATTTACAAAATTCAACGCAATTCACGCTCTAATTCATAAAATATTTCGATAATGTTGTATGCAAGAAGCTGAAGAAATTAGAAGTAAAAAAAAACTTAAGCGGTTGGTTTAAACCCCAAATTGTTTAGCTTAGTTTAAGGTTGTGTTAATATTTAATCTAATAATTGACGACCTTCCTGGCTTAGCTGATAAGAGACACCAGTCTTAGGATTCGGTACCGTTGTCATTTAATTATGATAAATTAAAATTGTGAAATAATATAAGGCGTAAATTTCTTTTAAAAAATCGTTTATTTTACGAATATTAGTGTCATATATTTCAATGTCAGGATTGTTTTTTTCAAATAATTTTCTACTTAAATCTACAGTTGTATTTCTAGAAATATTTTTGTCAAGTACTATTTTTAATTATTCTAGTCATCTATTTGACTTTTTTTATTTTCATATATATATTTTGATTGGAATTTATTGTGCCACATAATACAAGTTTTAAAAGCGGTCATGGTCACTCCATGAACGCTTTTTTAGCTATGCGTCGCTAAAATTGTGTTGCATAAACTTTTTTTATTTTGTGAACATAACGATGTATCATATCGTGCATTAAAAGTTAAATACAATCAGACCCTTTGATTATGTTTATTGTAGATGTTAATGAGCACAAGTTTATTAAAATTAAATACCATAATCCCTCGTTAGCCGTGGTTTCGACAACGCCATTTTTTTAAATCTTTTACGGAAAAAAAATATTTAGCGGATAGGCGGAATTTAATATTGCACAAAATGCACTAGCATCGTCTAATGTTATATTTATCCAAAAAAGTATTTCAACTTGCAGAAGATTTCAAGAAATTGATCCACAAATACAGAGAAAACTGATTTATAAACTAAATTAAGTTACTTTGCAGCCATATGTAGACATTCAGAAAGATCATAAAAAAATTAAACATCCCAGAAATTTAACATTTTTTAAAGAACTTAAACACCAATTTTTGTTTAAGAATATAAAGAGAACATCCTTGTTTCTTTTTTTTTTTTCAATATTCCCTTTGATATTTTTTGATAACCATTTATTTTCTACGAACTTCTAGTTTCGCCAACCATGGTTTTGCCTACTGAGGAGGTTTTGAATAATGTATGTCCTGCGGTTAGCAAGGGATTGCTGTTTATAAAATCTAACAAAATTTTCTTTGCCCTCCTATTACAGTTTCGCTGTATACTCGTACAATACAATGTGACGGGTTAATTATTATGTGACAATTTCTTTGAACCAATCAGAATGGAGTTTAAACAACACTTAAGCGCAAAACAGACTGGAACCCTTTAAAAAAAAACTAGGTTCCAACAGAAATTGAACCGCAATCTCTGGAATGGAAGACAGTCGTCTTACCAACTAGGCCACGGAAGTCATTATTGTGAAATTGTGAACTATTACAGTTATTTTTTTTATCTGTTTGCATTCTGTAATTAAATACTTTTTTTTACAGTTACGAAGGTTACTATTATTTGAAATTGTTATACATGCAACACAATGCAAGCTTGAAATGTCATCAAGTTGTGCAAGCTGCAATGGGAATGGTCAGCGAAGCCAGAATTGCAATTACCACATAAAGTGGAACCAAAACAAGCGTTCAACAATTTGTAAAAAACGACCAAATTTAAAACAATCATTATACAAAAACATCTCTTCAGAACTCATTGATAAGAATGATTTTTCTATACAAATTGAATAAATCAATTGGTTTTTAGGAGGAATGTTTTAGTTCTGTAGCGGCCGTGAAACTGCATGTAACATAGTTGCTAAACAACAATCATATCCACATATCAAGTCCAACTTTCCACTTCGACAAAAGGTCTTGGATTTTATTTAATATGTATTTAATCGCTTAGGAAATAGAGCGTGTCTTTTCGTTATTTCTAGATTAAACGTGAATATTGAACAGTCATTGGATATAGCTGTGACCCACCCAACGTGAAGTCTATAACTGGATCTGCAAGAATTAAAGTTAAACTGTTAATTTGTAATGCTGTACTTCGGATTAGTACTACAACTAGCACTTAAGCCAACGATTGTTATTTTATTCTTAGGAAAGTCCTTATTCGAATATACATCATTTAACGAAACATTTAATTTATTAAACCTATTGTGTAATATCTGGCTATATAACATCGAATACACCAGCTCATAATTTCATCAAACAAACCAGCTCACAATTTCATTAAACAAACCAGCTCATAACTTCATCCAATAAACCAGTTCATAATTTCATCCAATAAACCAGTTCATAATTTCATCCAAAAAATTGCTTCATAATTTCATCCAACAAATCAACTCATAATTTCATCCAAAAAACCAGCTTATAATTTCATCTAACAAACCAGCTCATAATTTCATAAAAAAAGCAGATCATCCAAAAGACAGATTTTACGAAAAAAAAATTCAATGAAAAAATACAAATCAATTACTAATCTCTTTTGAACCTAAATAAGGATGGTGTACATCTGATAGCTCTTGAATGTTTGTTTTACAGTCGCGCCGAGTGGGCCATGGATAAAGATGTGTAAAATGAGGTGGTGTATTGGTATGCAAAGGAATATCTCATTAATCTAATAAACTCCACTGTTTATCAAATGTTTCGGCTTCATCTTTATGAAATTCCATAGTATGATATTTAACAATTATTATTTCCACGTATAACATTAATTCCCGCGACGCTTGTTTCTACAGCTTATATCGAGGCTCTCTTCAGGCAAAATGATCCCATCACTCCGTAACTAACCGTGAATTATTTTAAACATTTTATCTTAGATACAGTAGCCATTCCGCCTGAAGAAAGACGAAAGAACAAAATTACTTTGAATTTTAAATTCAAATGACAATTTTATATGGCGCCGTTTAGAGAGCAACTTCTTCTCAAGGGCGCTCTAACTTAGGACCCGAACTCACTATTATTAAACAAATCACATCTGACAGCTATAGCAGCTCCCGAGCGAATAATGTGTAACACTTTCTTTGTATACAGTGTAACTTTGTGGGATTATTTCCCTGTAGTAATCTCCTATAACTAACCAGAAATATGTTTATGAGGCCTTAAGTGAAAACCAGGCTGAAAACCTTTATTTCTAAATCTGGGTTCCAGCGGGAAACGATCCCAAAATCTCCGGGTCGGAAGACAGGCGTCGTACTAGGTCTTGAAGGTTGTCTTAGAAGTGGGAAAATAATGTAGTATATTATTAAATATTCAATGTTTACATTTTTGTTAGCTTGCATTTTTATAACATTAGCATAACAAACATTTTTGTTAGCTTGCATTTTTCTTAAAATCTGGAAAATATTGTGTTAAATGAAAACGTATGCTAGATAATAAATTATTTTTTCTATATCTATCGCATTTTGTAAGATTAAATCCGAATTCTCCAGTGTAACCTGTTGTAGATAATTTAGACTGGATTCCCATTAGACGGCGGTCATACAGCTACTCGTAACTAACTTGCTTGTGCGAACTTCATTACGTTGAACCTATGACTAAAAAAATGCAGGAAAATAACTCAAAAATCGGATACATAGTTTTTTTTGTATGCCCTTAAGGCACGCTATCTATGGTCAGCTTGCAGTCTACACAAATGGAAGTTAGCGAGCAGCTTGAAGTTATCTAGAATGTTTTACTCTAATTATTTTAACAACGGACGCTTTCGGAATCTATGGGCCTATACAAAGTGAAAATTTTCACTATTATAGTGTAAGGATATCTGGTAGGTTATATTTATTTTGCTTTCAAGCTGCAAAAGTCAGTTCTTAAAATAACTGGATAACAAAATCTATTTCAACACATTTATTCTGTGCTGTTATGTTTTAAAACCATCAGCGTTATAATTTGTCAATTGTCAATTAATTATTATTAGGCACATTATGAAAAACTATAAATTGTTAAATTGTGATGTGAATTTTCAATAATATGTAAGTGAAGATTTTGTTTACACTTTTTAAATTCGAATCATGATTTATCAGACAAAATAATTATATATTTTTAATATATTTTGCAGATACACACTTATTTAATTCTAAATTTCTACCATTTAAAGTAGATACATAAAAATACAACAAAGAATTCTTACTTTTATCGCTGGCGCTTTGAATTATTCGAAATTACCAACTTTTCTACACATGTTTTACGGTTCACTTGGCTCAACTTTCGAACGATCTTCTTAGTTTATTTAGATGCGCTTCATTCTAATATTTTTTTAAGAAAAAATACTAAAAAGTCATTATTTATCTCAAAATATTTCTCCTCCATAATAAAATGTACAGTTCTCATCCATATCCCGATTCTATAGAGATTTATCTTTTGTTACATTTACTTAAATATAATAATAACTTACTAAGTTTTTTGATTAATATGAACAATAACTTAGAAAAGTCGTGTTTCCGAATATCTATAATAATTTTGAAATAAAAGCTGTTTGATTGAAAGAAATCACTTTGAAGCAAATTCGTCAGAGTTATTTTCATGAAAGTGTTAAAACAAAAAAAAAGTTCTAAAGTCAAACTAATCACAAATTGCTTAATACCTTAAACCTTCTTAACTTTAAATCGTCCTTTACATTCAGAGACGGTTTTATAAATTTAACTGTAATATATATCTTGCTCTTGAATCCTTCTTGAAAACTAATTTAAAAATGTTTTCAAATCGCTAACAGTCAAGAACGGCAAATGAAGCAAATTTAAAACATATATTTATCCTCCTCTTTAAATAATTTTAAATAAAAACATATTTCTTATTTTTTATGCCGAACACTTTTTAGGGTACTAAAATATCGATACGACATTTTTGGAGTCCATCGAGGAAAAGAATTTCTCATAAAATGGACAAAATATTGAGATCAGTTCAACGACTCACTCCAACCATATGATATAACCGGAGTGGCGTAATAATCGATGAACCTTCAAGAATAAGTAACGCTGCCAAGTCGCAAACCGGCTGCTGGTAAAAATATGTTAATATTCTGGTGCTTACCAGGCGGTCTTTTATTTGCTGCAAGAAGGTCACGGCCTGCGAAGGTAACGGGTCAAGTTATCGTAAATCCCGGATCCAGTTAACAAACTATTATAAACTACTCGGTTAAAATAAAGAAAAACATCTTGTGAACGTGTTTGAACGCGATAGTCAATAAAAATAATATAAAAAAAATCTTGTGTTAAATTACGTCGACATAAATTCTTGTAATTGTATTAACTTAAGTAAGTAACCAATTTGTCGTTGTATTTTAATTCTATTTATTTGATATTTAACCTATTGTAATTGATTAGCTGATTAATTATTCGAATATTGTCAATTTTAGAGCGTATTTTAATAATATTCATATGAAATATTATACGTAATTTATTACTTCTTCTTTCTTATCGTGGTCTTCATGTAGTCGGCGACCATGGTATAACAAATAGTATTCAGATTAGGCAAGCGATCACCCCAGGTTTGATTCCAGGCGGATTCACATCGCACTTGGTTTTACTCTTGGGATTTATGTTTTTCTGTAGCTCATATGCTGTGTATCATCAATTCTAAAAGCACTTTTAATGAAATCACTTTATGTAAAAATTCTACATAACGAAAGGGCGTTATAGATTCAACCTCCCGATTTTCTTGGAACTTGGATCTCCTCGCCATCACAATTGTGTATTTGATCTGTCAAGACTATGTGCTTGCTAAAGTACAACAGTTTGCACACAATAAATCATTACAAACACACGTGTTTTCTATCTATAGGATGGCTGACAATCATACTCGAGCATGAGGGATTGCCTATCATATCTGTCCTCATGGCATGGAGAACTATGGTCTTCCATGCTTCTACTATGCGCTTTACTGAAAAACATATTTGGTAAGAAAGCCATAGAAAACTTACCAGGGGCAGATGATCCACCAAGAAACCTTTGTAGATCTTTTGATAGGCGATAGTAACACATTCGACTTTAGGTGGAGTGTAGTTTAAGTGTATAGTGTTTATATACGACAATACATTTTGATAAGAATTTTCAGAAAGGGATGTCTTTAAATGCTTCTTAGATCTGCACACACCACTCAAAATTGGTATAATTAAAATATAATTCTAGAAAACGAACGCTAACCAATAATAAAAATTCTCAATTCATTGCATATTACATATATATAATTAAGAAATATATGTTCTCTCTGCCTACTCTAAAAGAAACATGGTTTGATTGTGTTGATGATGATAACTGTTGAGATTAAAACATGAATAAAGTGAGATTATTCGAATTCTAATGATAAACACATATACGTGAAATTATTGTAATTGCATATGGAATACAAAATATTCACAATAATTCTTACGAGTACAATGTGTGTATGCCAAGCGATAAACTGACTCGTTTCCCTATTAAAAAATCCCATTAATATCGTTGGGGAGGAATGGAGGCTTACACGGACTAAAGTGGTTAATTAAAAATATAATGACTATATTTACAATAAAATCAAGCGAAAAATATAGTTGTCAAGATTTACGCTACATATGGTTGATAATTATAAACTAAAGTAATGATCCTTTAAAAGTGATTTTATTTTAAACGTGGACTTAATACAAAATTTAAAAAAATGGTTTCATTACACTTTCGTTATTTATAGGTACAACATTTCTGTCGTGTCTTCCAACCAACTAGATATTATAAATAACTGTACTATACAAATAAAACTATACAAATAATGAACTAATAAGACGTCAAAAAATACTTAACATAGACTCTCTGTATGGGACCAATTAAAGACAAGTTAATGGTTTGTATAACAATGACCTAGTTTATTGTATTGCATTACATTTTCGTTGTACACAGTACAACCTGCCGGGCTTTTTCCATATGATGCGAAAAATCAATATTTAAATTCGTCGTCGTTGCTGGGCCTCGTAATCGAGAATCCGCTCGCCATTCCAACGTCAATTAAATTGGAAAGCGAAACTGTGACGTGGAGTTTTTTGTCTCTTTCTTCATTTTTTAAATATTTTAGTGAGTGATCCGTTGCACACCAGCAAACTCACCATTCATACCACTGTACTGCATTTAAGAGCACACCTGATGTGAGACAATCGAAGCCACATTTTATTACATTACATACCACATTACATTTTTTTCTTTCATTTTTTTAAAAGTATTTTTATTCCCTCGAATATTAGACGGAAAAATGCATGCGTCTTTCAAAAGGAGTAGCCCAGCGTAGGGTTCAAACCGGCAACCTTCCGCATCAAAGCCCAATGCGTTATCACGCGATCATATACTTCAATGTTATTACTCTAGATAACGAAATTTAAATTAATATTCGTATAATTAGTATATACAACGAAAGTGTTATACATACTATACAAGTCCTATAACTTTTTTAATGAATCAACTGTATGTTTAAAATGAAAATATTTAAGTTCTCTTCTTACTTGTTTTTACTTTCGTAACCCTTATACTATACTAGAAAATTAAAAAGTAATCTAAGAAATGTGATAACTTTTAAAGTGCAGTATTGAAAAAAGTTTTTTGTCGGCGTGTAATTTTACATGGTTTACATATGTATGTCAGTCGTATTGAATGTACGACTGACATATGTAACGATATTGAAATCTTTAAATCTCCTTATAATGACATGTGTATTATGTAGAGTTTTTTTACTGAAACTCTGATAAACTACAAATAACTCATTTACGGATCGGAAAAGTGTTTAAACCTTGAAACGTTTTTTTTGCAAAGGTGCCATTGCCCGCCCTTGAGTACGTCATAAGTATACCGACACACATTGCTATACAATACAATAAGACCGCGCCCGCAATTTTACTCGTTTCGCAACTCGCAATTATTGTAAATGGACTATTATAAATAGATAGAAAAATAAATTAAATTGGCTAAATGTATACGCTTGTTTATGTTCTGTATCTTGGCATTTCGAAAGTGCACGTCTTCATTATTGTTATTTAGTTTTTCATTGCATAAAGCTTCATTCGGCAGGTTTATTGCTCTACGGAAATCTGTTCCAACCAACTAGATAGGAATTACACATGTACCCATTGCCCGTTGATTAGTTACAAAATTGCCTTGGTCACTAAATGACGCAAGATGATCAAATATACATATTTAAAATGGAAGACGTTTCATAAAAAAAATATTTAAAGAAAAATTATGACTAAGGTTATTGGTAAACAATCATGATCGGCAAATTAATCAAATACAGTCAGAATGACTAAAAAACCAATTTTATCCAATATAGATGTATTCGTGACGTTTTATATGAGACAAAATAAATAGCCCATGAACGGTGTATGATTATGGTCGATGACAAATCACTGTGTATATTCGTACAACTATCACATCAATTCGTTTAAGACTAACAATAGACGGATGACTTATATAGGACCGAGGAAGATTGTCAGTCATTCTCTGGATGGAAGATACCCGTGCGTCTACTGGTTTATTGTGTGTAAGCTGTTGTATTTCTTTACAGGCTTGACAAATAATACCCAAAATTCCGACTGCAATGAGAATAAAGCTCCAATAAGATCGACATGTTTAATATATAGGATACTTTCATTTTGATTTTTTTATAATATCGCAAGGTTCAATTTCTTCTAACCTGTTTAATAAAGTTTTGAGTAAGATGCGAGAGATTTATATTTTTGATTTATAGAAAAAAACTATGTAATACCAGAAGAAAAAAAAATACGAGCATCAAAAATAAATTAAAAATTAAAAACAAATTTAAAAAAGGTCAGGAGAAAAAAAGGAAGATTGAAAAAATGGATGATGGTAACCAGTGAAAACACACAATGTCACTGAAGGGAGACATAATTGTTTTAATTCGCTTTTGAATTAGCTTATGAGTTACAGAAAACTAATTCAATTTTCGTATACTGTAAGAGTAAAACAAGCCAGGAAGTGAATCTTCTAGGAATGAAACGGTTAGTATTCTCGCTTGTACTATAATAGTTATTTAAGCCGTGTCTGATAATTTTTATTACTACGAAATATTACGTTGGAGGTTACAGAAAACAACCATTGAATAATTGAAATATAACCTAGAAATGTATAATTTATATGGTGATTGGAGCCGGAGCTGTTGCAAAGACAATCGTTTGATCGAGTAGCAATTAAAATAAAATAAAAATGGTTATATTTCGCATTGTTAGCCCACGTTTGATCACGAGCACGCCTACATAAAAAATACGCATTTTATGCTATTACTGAGAAAATTACCAGCGATAAGAAATTATTAATATTGTCGATTAATTTTACGATTAGTTGAGATACAGATTGATTATTCTGTTTTTATGGTAATAGTAATAACCGGATAATTTGATATATCGGATGTTTTATCCATGGCTCCATATTATTTTTTAATGGGTATGCTTGGCTATTTCTTCTCAAGTGTTAGAACATATCTATGCTCGTATACAAATTATTTCCAGCAAAAACACCAAATCTATTGTTGATTGAAATGTTTTTGTTTAATGATCTAGGGCCTGTTGAAATTAGAAGTCCATAGTGACGTCGTAATTATTTTTCTTGGTAAAGTTCAACTCGCGAGGATGAGGGACGTCCGCCTTCATCCTTTGCCAGGGATGATTTCTCGCGCATTTATTATAACCTCCCATGAGGCCCAGTTGTTAAATTGGCAACATCGATGGTCGTCATCCCCCGTGGGAAGATAGATATTTAATTTTTCCCTTGCATTAGGGCGCGCTTTGGCTATCTATACTAGAGAAGTATCCGATTTCTCTGTATCCATGGGAGTTTAATATCAAACTTTTTAGCTTTAACCTTATTGTAATTTTTGCAGTTATCTGGATCAAACTACAGATCACATTTTGTGGTACTGCAATTATAATCGAGTCAATCATTTTCGAAGGGATCTCCATTCAGCTTTACATTGCTATATCTTCAGACTGATCGACTATCTCGATGTAGTGGATAGTTTCCCAAACTTTTTCGCCCCGTAGACCACTTGCCGATTTTTTTGTTTTCTGAAAACCCCCTGCTGCCTAATATTGAATTTTCCTAAACTAATTAACTTCAAATGTATTTCTGATAGCTCACACAGTGCTGTTCACCTTGATAAAGTTTTTTGTAGAGTTGACAATTGTAAAAAAATAAAAACATCTATAATTTTTATTCATACCTTTATTGAAAAGACACAAAATTCAAGTAAATATTTGGCTTTGGAACGAAACAAATCAAAACCTAGTAAAATTCTTTCATAAAATGAATACACAAATAATACTGTTAATGAGAGGGATGAACCTGATGCTCTGATAGCAATGGTTCAATATTCGGCTTCAAATTAGTAAGGTATATTCTTAAATCTCCACGTGCAGTGATTTGCTCTCGATTTCTTTTTTTCGTAAGAAGATTGTCAACCGCCCTAAAACCTCTTTCCATGAAGTATGAATATGGAAAAGCTAACAAAAACTTTTTTGCAATAGTCCATAATGCGGGATAAGCAACAGAAATATCTTTCTGTAGCCAGAACTGCTGATACTTTTTTCTGAACTGCACCTTAAGTTCTTCGTTTGTACTTATTCCAATTAGTTCTTTTTGTAATATATATATATATATGTATATATATATATATATATATATATATATATATATATATATATATATATATATATATATATATATATATATATATATATATATATATATATATATATATATATATATATATATATATATATATATATATATATATATATATATATATATATATATATATATATATATATATATATATATATATATATATATATATATATATATATATATATATATATATATATATATATATATATATATATATATATATATATATATATATATATATATATATATATATATATATATATATATATATATATATATTATATATATATATATATATATATATATATATATATATATATATATATATATATATATATATATATATATATATATATATATATATATATATATATATATATATATATATATATATATATATATATATATATATATATATATATATATATATATAT
>CATKWJ010000831.1:0-34787 GCA_949825065.1 Odontocerum albicorne
AAGCGTGGAAATATTGCATTTAGATCATTTTGTCTGTGGATTGTTCTGCGAAAATTCTCAAAATATTTCAAAATATCCAAAACAGTGGATTATTCTCACAAGTTTAATCTTTATAAAAAAAATTGGTTATTCCGTTTATGAAGCTAAAGGGAATTACTGATTTTTTAAATTTAGTTTTTATTATTGTTGTACGAGTATTTTGGAAAACGTGAAAAACACTCATGCACTGATATTCAATTTGAATAAATTATTTCATTGTATCTATAATTTTTAAAACTTGATGTTCAGTCAAAGCACGTGTTGGTCGATGAATGTATTAGTTTGTTTAAAAATGTACTGGTTGTTTTTATTGTTGTGTTGAATAAATATATATTCTCTTCACCAAAAGAATAAGATTTTTATTAACTAACAAAAATTGGTTTCATTAATTTTGAATCAATTTTATATCAATTTTTTTTAATTCTTGAACTGGTATCCAGATTATTACATATTATCAAAGGTTTTAGCTTTTATTTTGTGAAATTTTATATTAAAAATGTGAACTATATCTAATTTTGTTATTACAAATAATAATGGGGTTTCTTCTTCCTACCCCGAAGCGTTCTTCGGTTGGAAAGATCTTGATTATTCAATAATAGAGAAAATATTATGCACTAATAACATTTTCTATAAAAAACTATGAAGTTAGTGGTAAATAAATAACGGTTCTACCAAGTAGGCGATCTCCATGATCTAATTGGTAGAACGACTTTCTTTCACTTGTGAGTTCTGATTTGAAACCCGATGGTATATTGAAAAAGGATTTCAGTCTAGTTTTTCAAAAATAAGTTTTTTAAAGCTGTATAATTTGATCAACTCTTTTTATTACCATATATGTTAGTATTTTAATTTCATACAGGTATTGTAATCTCATATCGCATGATTTACAATTATATTTCAAAGATTTTATAAATGTACGAGTAGTACATTTTTGGTTAAACCAATGTCCTCCTACTCGTAGTTAGAACGAGGCGGAGTGTTACGAAAAGAAATTAGCGCTTGCTTATGAAGATATGAAGGGTTATGAAGATTTAACACTAAAATGTGGGGTTTGTGAGTACATATATACTTAAATTTAGCTGATTTGACTTTTTACTTGTAATACAGAGAAGCTTATGCTGAGGTTAATTAAAAAGCATTCTTATTTTTTAGAGATAATTAATTTGTGGAGAAGTTTTACAGATCACCTAATCTTATTCATTATTTATCAGGAACATAATCACATCCAATACTTCAAGGAATGGTCAAATAAGGTTTTAGTATGTGCTATGTATGCCTAAATACTGGATCGTCTCGGCTTAAGCGACTTGGCTCGAGAGCGTTTTTTAAACTTTTTGTTTATATAAAATACTGTAGCAAAAAACAATTTCATTAGCAAGTTATTTACAAAAAGCATTAGATTACATAGTTCTAAACCCTTAAGGTATATGGGCTTCATATAGTATTTATCATGAATTGAAAAAATATGTAATTTAAGGTATTTTTTTCGGTAATAGAAATTTCAAGAAAACTCATTTTCACTAGCAACTAAGATTTGCACTTTGCACTTTGGCCCGTAAATCTAGGTTATGGTTTGCGAAACGGCGGTTATGGTTAGTAAACGTTAAAAAAAGCACCTTGGGGAACTTCAATGCTAACTTCACGATCAAATTCTATACTTCTTAAGTATTTAACAAACTCCTAGTTTGTAAGACGCCTGTGTTTCAGCCCGGGGGTTATGGGTATGATTCCCGTTGGTATCCACATTTTTTATAAATGGTTCCAGTCTCATCTTAACTTAAGCGTCTCTTTAATATATTTCTGATTGGTTGCACGAAATGGTCACATGGCATTAAAACCATCAGATTATACTGTATACAACGAAAGTGTAGTACTATGTTCATATACAAACAAATTTGAAATGAAATATTTTTAAAAACTTTATCAGATCCTGATGTACATTAATATTTTGAGAAGACTTTCATAATTAAAATTCATCGTTTCTGCTTCTCCCCCCCCCCCCCCCACTGTAGTCATGTGGAAATTTGTCTTTAAGTAATAAGTTCAAAGTGCTCTCTTTCCTCCATTTTGAATCTAAATTAATTCAATTATAATGAATTTGTCTTATCTGTTGTCTTTTCAAGACTCGTGCTCAATGTGTACGATATTTTATTAATGTCAAAGAGTTGAAAGTCGATTGTATGGTGGTTGCACGTATCGAGAAGCCATAGTACATAAAAATGATGTTTTCAAAAAATCTAAAATATCCTATTTATTTTTTTGCATTGTACATATTTTAATTGTATATAATAGAACGAAGTGCAGTTGTATTCTTCGTTGTATACAGTATAACTTGGAGGACTTATTGTCATTTTGAAATCAGTTCCAACAAACCAGAAAGGTGTTGAAGAAGCATTTTTAAAAAATCTGGGTGTTATGGGGATTTGAACCCACAACCTCCGGGTTGGGAGACATGTGACTTACCAACTAACCCACGGAGGTCGTCTTACCAACTAGATCACTGAAGGGTTATCGCTATGGGGCAAAAACTTTCAACCAAATAAATGTTTTTATGTTTCCTTTTCTGCATATTAAACAGAAACCTCTTTTAAAAAAGAATAGTCTCCAATGGGATTCGAAGCTTGAACCCTCACTTTAAAAGACGGGAGTCTTGCCTAGTAGAAGAAAAAAAGCCTTTTCTTCAAGCAGTGACATATATATTTATTTAGATAGGTATCGAAATGATCAATTCAACTTGACCAGTATCCAAGCAATGAGTTCAAACTAGAAACCATTGGATTATAACATAATACGAGTATGTTACACTGATGGTGCGGTCGGAAATGTTATTCTAATAAATGTGTTATGTATCCGTGTCAATTCAATATTTATATTGACTCATGTGTAAACGGGATACAGAGTGACACCACAGACGTGATAATATCAGTTTTGGCTGTAAATGGGTATGTAGGCAATAGAACATGTTTAGATAAATATTTAAGAATGAATGTTAGTAAATTGTAATGGTTGATGACAACGATGATTCTATGAGTTATTGCAATGTATGAATGAATAATGAAAGATAAGAAAGAGTTGACGAATTTTGCTATTTGGGGAGCATATGTTCGAGAGATGATAAGATAGAGAAATATACTGAAAAGCGTGTTGCTGCAAGTGACAAAGTTAATACTCCTCTAGTTATGATTTGCTCAATAAATCAATCGCAAATCTTAAAAAAAGTGCACTGTGGTGGTTTAGTGCCAACCTTGATATATGGAATCGAACTCTGAACATTTAAAGGGAGTAAGTGATAAGCGTAGAATATATGCGTGCTTTGAGTAGAATATCGAATATTACAATGTATGATAGAGTAAGAAATTATTAAATATAGGATTACTATTTCTAGAGATGCATGTTACAAGTAAAATTGAGTAAGTAATCTTGAGATGGTTTAGCCACATTGAGAAAATGAGTCGCGAAATACAAATGGGACAAATATATTTGCCTAAATTTAATGGAGAGCGAGGAAGAAATAGACTGAGGAAATATGGAATAAAATGGTTGGAAACATTTTAGCTGAAGGAAATATAAGAAGCATGAGAAACAGAAGAGCATGTATCACAAGATGCTTGGATGTGGATGATACGACAGCTTTGTGTATTTTAGAAAAATATGGAGATCTGTCATATCAACCTTTGAATGTATGTAATTTTATGTTTAAAACTATATTGCTGATGACAATGATAATTTGATGCATTCAGAGCTACAACGTTCTCGAAACGTCGGCACTGTGATCCGCAAAACGCGGTATAAACTCTGATAGCCCTTATACTCGTATCATTAACAACATTGACCGTGAAACCCTACGAACCTATTTAATGTATTCATTTGCCCTTGAAGTAGTACATTCTTGATCGGTTCTATACATTTATATTCATGGCCTCTAAACAAAACTTAGATCAAATGTCAAAAAGAAATGAGTAAAAGGGCAGGGGATAAAGTAATCAAACAATAAATCAATGTTCAACTTTTCTAAAGTGGAAACTTTTTAAATTATCTGCTCAGAATTTTTTTCTTTGAAACTTTCTCTCAGATAGATTTTAAATTTTCCGTTAACGATTTCCTCGAAGTATGGGGTTGAGCTGTGACCCCTATTTTTTTCTCGGAACAATCAAATTTCCCCTTTAAAATTGCTAACAGCTAGTTATTTTGTTGTTAGTAATTTTGATTAAGTTCAACGAACACTTTTTTTTATTTGCCTCGTGTTGAAATCACGTGTCCAATATTGATGTCCTCAATTCTAACGTATTTTTTATACAATGTTCATAAATCTATTTGAGGTCGTGTAAAAATAGATCGAAGTAGATCAATTTCGTCTTCCAATACCCAGAAGTTTTTTGTTCTTCTTTTTTTTTTAAGTCCTCTCCTGTTCGGAGGTTGACGATCATCATGGCTGTCTTGACATTTGCGACATATTTTTTTTATTCGTCACGGGTCCCAGATGCAACCAAGGATTAACTAAGACATGACCTTTCCTGTCACACTCAGCAACATGATCCCACATTAGGTTCCATACTAGAGAAGGATAACTTTCTTATGGGAGGTGGCAGTGGATCCATTTTGTCATTCTTTAGAACAGACTCCTCATCCCATACCTTATTAATAAAGATTTTGTATCAGAGCGCTGATACAAAAAAAAATATAAAAGGATATGTATCAGAGCTTGATATGTATCAGGGTTACCGGCACATGAGAAGTTTGGCATGCATGCCATCATTCCCAGGAGATTAGCCATTTTTGAGCATTCTCATATGCTATATATAGCCACTACTATGTCGTCGTGACAAGGCAGGCCCAAGTCTATACCAGCCTCTTTACACATATATCATAAAATGGTTGAAAAAGTGAGCGTCCAAACATCACAAAAAATACATTTAACGAAGTATTAGTTTTGAACTTTTCTATTGTAAAAATATGCTTGTTACTGGTCTAAATTATTGTAACTAAACAAATGTACGACAATGCAAGCATAAGGGGGAATTGCTGTACAGGGCAATGGAAAGTATGGAGCAAGAGAAATAAAAAGATCTCTATGAGAAGATATATGGATGTGGAGGAGGCGATGGAAGTGTGTCGGGATAGGAAAGTTTATCGCTCTGTCCTCCTTACCTACTAAACAGGCAAATTGTGTAATGGTATATATGTAGTTATACTTATTCAGCATTTATTTCTTCAAGCTTATCCATGTTACAGGAACAAACTTTCTAATAATGATGAAAACACTGTGTCCATCGCTTCGACTAGAAAACACGATGAAATGAAACGTTATTACTGTAGGTACCCCATTCAATAATAATCTTCGGACCTAAAGTTTGCAAGTATCCCACCTACTGTTCTGTTACATTTAAAAAAAATGAAAGGTGTACTCTTGATGCAGTATTTTAAAAATGTAATTTTGACTAAATATTTTTAAAAAAATGAAACACGTGTACTACAGTTCCCTAATGATAAAAATGTTATAAATGACGCGTTCTCAATCATGATGTAAAAAATATAAAAATGAAACGTGAAGTTTAAATGGTTTTCACTTAGGTTTTACTTCTCCCGCCATTATAAACTAAACTTCGCTCATAATTTGAAAGCCTTAATGATCGTTGAGGGGATGCTTCTTTAATTTATTATATCAGAAGTTGAAGATAGTTGTTATATTTAACAGCATCCACGACCTAGTAGTAAAATTATTACATTCTAGTTTGATTCCGCAATAAGACCTTATAAAAAATCGTCTCAATCTGGGTTGTCATATTCATGGAATTGAAAGTCCTGCCGTAGATTGTAACAGATTGCAAAAAAGCAATTGGTTTTGATTACGTTTCAGTCAAAAAATCCTCTTCTCTTTTAATTCAGGCCTTTTTTCGTCTGAATTTGTTTTAGCGGCACTTAGTTGCAACCTAACAAAAAAATTGAGTTTTGTTGTGACAAGTGCTAGAAAATAGGAATATAAAGGTTCTTGGGTATTTTTTTCTGAAATTTATTTCGTTGTGTATTACATTGTATTAAATTGTCGTTCTATACAATACAACCTGGCGGGTTTGTTACTATACGGCAATCTCTTCAAACCAACCAGAAAGATTTTAAAGATATCTTAGGTAAAAACCAGACTGCAACCCTTTTAAAAATATCAGGTATCCGAAACCAAACCGAACTCACAACTCCCAGATTGAAAGACAGGTGGCTTACCAATTAGGCCACGCATGTTTTATTTGTAAAAAAAGTTGGGTTATTTGGGTTAATTCTAAATATTGTGTAACTACACAAAAATCACAATTTTTTTAAAAGGCAGAGGCGCAGTAAGGAAAGTGGGCCATTGCATACAAATGTATAATTTTTTAAATCTTTCCTTAGATTAATAAATCAATCGAATTTATGTCAGCATGTTTATTTTTACTTTTTCTCTTGTATTTTCCTCCTATATTATCCCTATCAATATGTCACACTACGTTCCATTCAGCATGAAAACTGTCATCAGATTGCTTTATTAAATTATTTATAAAGCAGCTATAACAACTTGGATTAAGATATGTATTAACAGGTATAAAGTCAGAAGACACCGATTAGTAAAATCCATAGCATTCTCCATAGCACTTTACGGATTGAAAACATAGATGGCTAAGAAAGAATAAATTAATATTTTAGAGAGTGAAAGTTTGTGTAAGTAAGACATTGCATAGTATACGACCATTCATTAGTACCATTACCTTATTAATTTCATCGGGAACAAAGGGATGCTCCGCCTTATAACACTTTAGATCGAGATTGTGAATTTCCATATGTACACATATATTTAGTGTAGGATGGACTTCCGATTTGTCGAGTTCCTTTGTGAGCCAGTCGAGTCCACAGTTCAGCTTTAGCCTAGCTACCAGACGGCATCGTTCAACCAAATCAAGCAGTTGACGGAATCCTTTTTAAACGCTGCATTCAACATGGCTCCTAAGCTCCTAACCGGGAATGCTGGAAACGAATGGTGCACTAAGTTCCAGATACATCAGAGGACCACGACGCTCATTAAGCACGTGACGACGAAGAAGAAGACTTCTGCTGTCGATTTGCGATATTAAAATAAATAATAGCGGAATTAATTTTTCATATTTAATAATTTTTTTTTTCAAGTTGTTACCCTTGTGTATACTTACGAAACATCAAAAATCAAGGCACGTGGCGCCGCCGAACGTTTTCAAGTGAAAATTCAATTCTTCCCGCCATAACTGCTAGGTTTTATTTCATTTGAAATTATAAGAACAGGGCGTCTTCAATAAAAAATGGCATCGTGATCGCCGCGGAATAATAAAACGAGAGAAATTGTATATTGAGGCACAATTTGTGGCGAACTCTATGTCAGAGGAGCAATAAAAAGTAATGGGACGGAAAAGATTGATATTAGCCAGAGGAGAAAAGGACAACTTTCTTTACATCTAGACACAATGGTATTCACCATCATTATAATAGTACATAAGTTACCAGTACTTGTTGCTGTTTTGTTATAAAATGTCACCTAAAGACCGCTTTGCTTTTTGATAGTTTATTATAAATTTTATACGGGTTTTATTATGAATATTGTAATTTTCCAAACTACCTGACAGTTCTTCGGTAATGGTTCTAGTTAATTTAAACAAAACATGACACAAAACATAAAATATGAATTACAAAGAAATGAACGAAAATCAAATGGAAAATAAAATCCCGTTTTAAATATTAAAATACACACTACTTGATAATCATGCAAATTCCTAGAGACCGTTTTTATTGTTTACCTTAAATTAACACTAAGGTCCAAATTCTAAATATTATGTTATTTGTATTCATAGTAAGCCCTCGTGCAGCCCAAAATTTCAGGTTAGGCAATAAAACTACGCGCCTTCCTTGTTTATGGAAGCTACGATAAATTATATACTTATTTATTCAGTGAAAAAAGTTATTTAGTGTAAACGTCAAACAATGAATTCGGGCCTTATTCACGCACGCAAAGTGTGCCTTATTCCAGTATTTAATATATAAAAAGTTCAAGAAAGTATATGAATTTTATTCAATGTTCATATATTTTTGAAATTATCACTTTATGTTGTTGATTTTAAATTGTTACAACATATTTACTTTTTGTGCTTAAAAAAGTCATTCTGGACTTGAATATTTTGTCAATAAAACTATATGATATAATGTTTGGTAGACTATATGATTCCATAACTATGAGTAAACTGAGTTTTTTTCAATATTAGGTATAAATTTTTTTTTAAATTTGCTTTAAACATGCTAAAATTTGTTTGGTAGCTTTCTCGTGATATATTTATTTAACATTTTATTCATGATAAATGATACATGACAAGCAACAACACTGGCGCAAATACTCCAACTTTTTTCCAATATTTTTTCCACATTTTTCTCTTCCTCTTGAGTTTCCGCCCCCAAAACATGAAAATGAGGGAACATCCGAGCACTGATTTCCATACGAATAATTTTACCTAAGAAATTTTCATTTTGAACTGAAAATGTTAGAATTTATGTACGTGCTTATCTTAAGCGGTATGTTTGTGAACGTATGTGAGTCATGTAAGTACAATAGAATTTTAAAAGTAAATATTTATTAAAACACAAGAAAATGCTTATTATTTGTTGAACTCGATGCTGGTAATAAAACTACCAAGTTTTATAAATGTATTCATTTCTCAAGATAACTGAATGAAGATAGACGAATAAAACTATCAAGTTTTATAAATGTATTCATTTCTCAAGATAACTGAATGAAGATAGACGAATAAAACTATCAAGTTTTATAAATGTATTCATTTCTCAAGATAACTGAATGAAGATAGACGAATAAAACTATCAAGTTTTATAAATGTATTCATTTCTCAAGATAACTGAATGAAGATAGACGAATAAAACTATCAAGTTTTATAAATGTATTCATTTCTCAAGATAAACTGAATGAAGATAGACGAATTTGATTTTTAACATTATTTTTATTGACTCACAAATATAAAACTAGGAACACATTTTTATTATAAGTATTATTTCCAAATGGTTTTGATTTTCCATGAAGCGTTAAAACAAATATTATATCTTTCTATTTCGTTAGAAGGAATCGTCAAATAACAATAAAATTCTTAACAAAACATTGTGTTATTTACATTTAAAATATTCTTTATCTGCAGTAAATTGACAATATTTATGGTTCTAAAAGGCAAAAAAAAAACTTATGTTGCATATATCTTTCTCAATAGTTATATGAAAACAAATTCGTTAAAAATATTTTATTCTAAATTCGATAAATTAAATCCTCTGCAATTTGAATAAGTATTTTGATAGAAAGTTTACTTATCTATCAATGACATAATATTGCAGTCAGAGTAATAATTATTTCGGAAAGTTGACAAGAAATCAGAAAGCGTAATATAATAACATAATTAATATAATAATTCAATTCTCTATCGGAACATGACCACAAAATTCCATAGATATAAGAACAATCTATTGAAACTTGGGCTTGATCGTGAGGTCAAATTAATGAGGACAATTCCGTTGGATTTATTGAAAATAACTGCTTTTGTCGTCGACCATTTTCGAGAACACATGTCTATAGCAAAAAGGTGGCATCAAAAAATTTATGAAATTACAATTTTTCAAAATAAAAATATTTTTTGTCAACTATAGTACGTTGGGATAACAATTTTTGGCTTTTTTGCAATGAATGAATGAAGTTTCAAGAAACGAATAAAAAAAGATCTAGGCCATCGATGACGTAAAATTTGTTTATGTTTCGCGTTGCATAGTTTTTTTTCGATGCATAATTTATGTAAATACTCCACCTTTAACTAAAAACTTTTTAAAACAATTGTATGGTTGGTTGAAAGAGATTGCTACTTGACGATAAACCCGCCATATTGTACACTGTACAATAAAGTGTTTAATAAGTAAATGAAAATATAAAAACTAATCATAAAGATTGTGTTTAAATTGTAGAGCATTAGTGTATTATTAACAAACAGGTATCATAATAATTATATATAAGTTAGGTTTTTTATTTAATAAAATAATCTATAATGCAAACATTTATCAAAGTCTATAACCTTTATAAACAATTATATTTTTAGAGCTTATCTTATTTATAAATTAAAACTTTGAACAAATTTAATTTTAATTTTCTACGTGTAATTTTTATAATCTTAAGTATAACTTATTTATTTCACCTATTATCGTGTTTTTTTTTATGTTTTCTCACATTTATGATTTAAATGCGTCTGATTCGATTTTATGACATCGGTCAAATTTTATTGATACTTTAGTGAGTTCAAGGTTTTGACATCAACTCTTATAGACATATACGTGATTGATTTTTTTACTCCTTCCCGAAATAACGATTATGAATCGACAACGTTTTTGAAAAACATTTTTCATATACAGAATGTCACAAAAAATGTATTAAGTATAAAAAAATTACATTTATGCTCACAATAAAAAAACGTTGAAAAGGAACTGCATGTAATAAATACAGACTTTATAATCATTAAAATTGTGGATAACTTTTGGTTTTGACATCTGCACATTATAATTTTTAAGACATAAGTTTATCCTTGTTCTTCCGAAAACCAACTGGAAAAAATGTTTGTTGTATCTAAGGTTTAACATGGTGATTTCCGTGGCCTGTTTGATAAGTCTTCCGATGCGAAGGTTGCGGATTCGTTTCCTGTTTATAAAAAATATTTACGTGTCTGGTTTTCTATTAAGGCTTGTGCTGGAAGAGATCGCTCCATGACAATAAATATTAAAATTTATTGTTTTCGTGTCGAACGGACAATTTTATGATCGTTATCAATAATTTCAACTTCATAAATCTAAACCTGATATATGGTAAGTATATTTCGAAATATATGACTTTTTTGCCAGGAACTGTGGAGGAATTGGGTAACATTGATTTGAAGACTATATTCATTTAAACCATATATATGAAGCAGGCAGGCGCACATTGTGGTCCGGTTCACCATGGAGCTACCATCCATCACGTCTCCCCCTGCCGGGCTCTGTCTCCTCTCCTCTCTCCTCTCTCTTCCTGAAACCCCCACCATCTTCGCACAGATTTCGCTCGCCTCACCTCTATTCTCTACCTTTATACCCATTTGATTTTCTATTTATCTTCCATTGTGATGCTGAATGGGTTGTTTACAGCCATATCTCAATTGATCTAAAGAGGATGGAACGGATTTAAAAAAGGTTTTCTATACTTTTATTTATATCTTATAAATGTTGGTTACAAAAAATAATAATAATCTGAATAGTTTTGTGTCCTCGCACTAAACATACTTATTTAGTATCCAGGCTTCCAAGGTTTGATCCCTGGCGGGTCGTAGACTGTTGGCTATAGTGCATTCTACTGCTAAGCATGCATGTTTAGTATCCAGGCTTCCGTTTGATTTCTGATGGGTCTCGAATTGTTTGACTCACATAAATTCTTGGAACGCTCTTAGGTTGCTATACGGCGTAAACTTTGAAGGTATAATTGAGCCACTTCACTGGGTACATGGATATCATTGTTCCTGTTGTCATTATATTATCGATGTCAATATATTTAAACTTTTAGCCATTTAATTTTTTTTCATGTTATTTGATGTAATTGGGCCGAACCGGTGTGAAATGTAAAAAAAATATAGACAGCGTTGTTGAAATTTTTCATTGCATTTTATCAAAAATGTATAACAAGTCTAGTTAAAAAACTGTATATTATTATAATTGACAAAAATCAAGACTTGAAAAAGAAGAAATTAATTCCATCGTGAATATTGTCTGAAAGCAATATATACAGCCAATTTCTGTTGTTGGGCGTAAGACATTGTATCTAAATCAATTGGTAGGCAGGCATAATACTGTTGTGTAATCAGTATTGCATTATTTGATGTCTCTATATTTTTTAGAAATATTGAAACTAAAATTGTAACCTTCAAAAGAACCATAAGAAAAATATTATTTAAATTGCATTTATTAACGCTAACTATTGTTATTGTAGTAATATGTTAAATAATGTATTGTTATTGTAGTAATATGTTAAATAATGTATTGTTATTGTAGTAATATGTTAAATAATGTATTGTTATTGTAGTAATATGTTAAATAATGTATTTCTTCTTTTCGAGATGCCGTGTCTTATTGGAGGTGAGCCACCATTATGACAATCATGAGCCAGTTCAATGCAGCCCGGAATGACTTAGTAGAACTGCACCCATGTCATTCCCCAAGAGCTGCAATGTCTCTCTTACCATTTATCTTTTTCTGAATGATAAGTTATATTGAAATGTATCTTGTGCTTCTCATAATCTGATCGAGATACTGCAACTTGCGAACCTTCACAGTTTTAAGCAAATCTCAGTCGTTATACACACGAGCAAGCACTTCAACATTTGTAACTCTATCTATCCAGATAAATTTGAATACACGTCTAAAGATCCACATCTCAAAAACCTCTTCTCTAATTGATGTTTCTTGATTCAGTGCCCACGTGTCCATTCCATGAAAGAAAGTTGTAACATCGGACCATACACATTCTCAATTTTGAGTTAAGATCTCGGCTTGTAAAGAAAGATTTCATTTTAATGAATGCGTTTATCGCTATATCTATCCTGTCCTTTATTTCCTGAGAGGAATCCCTTTTTGTCTATCCATATTTACATATTATAGAATATTTACACGTTGTACAAGTTCGCTGTTAAATATTAGATGTGGATTATGAGGTTTCTTGACAATGTTAATAATTTAATTTTATTGACATTCATTTTACTTACACACATATTACTACAACTATTCTTCTTCTGTCATTCTTTGTAATACAATTAACTTATTGTATTATTTTTTGTTAATGATCTATATTTTCAGCAGGTATTACCGCATTGTTATTATTGTGTTTGGTTTAATATATTAATCACTTGCACTTTGCGAATATTTATCACTTGGACTTTGATTTCGCTCGCTCATACTTCCAGCATGAAGCAAGCGAGGGGCACAACTTATCGTTACCTGACTTGATCCAGCTTCTTGCCGTGTTTATTGTATAAGTGAAGGGTGTCGGACACTTTAACGTAGCCTTTGGCGATCGAAATGGATATTTTTAATAATAGCTAGCTAATAAATAAGACTTATGCCTCCACGACAAAAACGATTTAAAAAAGAGCGTTATTTATTTATCAAATTATCCGAATTATTGATGTGGATAGACAAAATGTGTTTTTCGACTCTAATAATTGTATTTTTTTGTTATAGAGGCACAAAACAACACACATAAATGACACGAAAATATTGCACAAATTAGAGTAAATTATTTCAACTCGAGGAAATTTTGTAATATTGGAAACATGTTTAAATCGGATGGATGAGCAAAGTGCGATATTGACAGGAAAGTAGCAATGGACAATACAGTGAATGGTGGGTTATACAATGGGGTTGTTGGCGTCTCATATTGGAATCTTAATTCTAACAATAAAATATACAAAATAAACTTCGTCATGGCAAACACAAGAAATGAGAACTTTGACAACCCCAAGAATATTGCGGCACGACCAAATGAATGCAAAAGAGAAAGTGTAAAACCTTTATATTAGGAGAGTATGCATGAATAGTTTATGGAAGTGGCTAAAACGAAAGATGTATCCCAGGATCGAATGAAATGAAGATCTGTTCTGTCTACCTACCCCGGTAGGTTTATGGCATGATAATGACGATTGTATATTTGAAAAAAATACAAAAAATTGTATATATCGAACATGATCCGTAAACTCATAATTAATGTTCACACTGCTTGAAAAATACTAAAAACATGAACATTGAACTTTCTTTTTCTTGATTTGGGTGGATAATTAGAAGGCGCCGTCTGTGTCCTCTCTGGATGGTGCTATTTTAAAAGCAGGAAAAAGTTATCTGGTGCAATGTGTAAGTGGCAAAGATTTTTGAAGTAATCGTGGGCACGTTGTTTTTCTCTCTCCGTATTGGGAGAAAAGGACGAACCTATCAATAAGGATTACGTTTCCATGCCATACATTGATATGAAAAGAAATTAATATTTAACCAAACAAACAAATATTTAATAATAATTTATGACATAGAAATATAATCCTTATCAACAGTTTCGTATTTTTCTTCCATGACGGAGAAAAAATATCAAAAATCGTTGTCCATCGCACCAAATAACTTTTTTTTTATGGTTTGCATTAACACCATTCAGTGAGAAGACACAGAAAGTACATTTATAAAAAGAATTCAACCACCCAACACGAAAAAAGAATCTTCAAAGCTCCAATGAAAACATCAGCTCACCCCACCATAGGCACCCCTTAATTAAGATTAAGAAGCGTTAATTGTAATTGCAAAGGCCAATTTTAAGAATGACAGCAAATCAATTTTTATTTGTTTAGTAAATCTGTATACTTTGACAGCGTAATGTATTTGAAAATTCGAACATTGTTTCTGAATACATATTTTACGTTTCATTTTCACTTTGCAGTCACATCATATTTTGTTTCATTTTCGGCTTAATGACATTAGGCAAATTATATAATGAATTTAAAATACTGGTTGTGTCACTAATTTTCTAAAAATATTCTTTACAATCAAATTTATACATTGAACCATGGGTCAAGCATTCAATTTCAGTGAAATATCACCGATATACGAGAACAAACCCTAAAAAGTCATTAATAACCATCGTAAATATATTTTAATATGCATTAATTTACGTTCGCGGCCATTTTTTCCTCAATTAAATCGCTTTACAAATCGTCCTCGTAAATTAGCTAAATGTATTTTCAAACTCCTGTTATCATTTCAACCCTAATTAGGGAAATTATAAATTGACTATTCAGCCATTACCCGTCATGGAAGGGTTAAGCCAATATTGATTTCTGCCTCCCCCTCCTCCATTGCCCAACCCTCAAGGGGGTCAGGGGTATCCGACACCCCAGCTGCTGCCGGAGCGTTCGACAAATAAAAAATTGCCTCGATTCAAGTTGAGAGTAAACCTGAAACCGAAGTATTCTAGCACTCGAGTTTCAGGTTGTGTCTTGGTTTTGTTCCAGCTCAAGTTTGTTGTTTACCTTTGCCGTATAATGGAAGAATTTTTAATATTCGTTACTTGAGTCGCGCTTTAAATTCGTGAGTGTAGCAATATATAAGATATTTTATTTATTTACGAGTATTTAGGACATAGCCATGGATAAAACACGTATTTTCTGCAATAAAGATGTCACAGAACTCTCCTTTACTCAACTGTCAGAGTTCTGGATGCCTCATGGATTCCATGTGATTGAGTGTATTATATGTTACATAAAGCGTATGTAGCGGTCTTTAAAAGTTGCCTCGGGATTTGGTTACGCCCAGCCTTACTGCATTTAACGTAATTATTAATTCTTAGTAATCGAGGTATCTGCTCAAATACTACCAATTCCAATAGCTTCGTGAAAAATATTTTTTTCTGGCTACCCACATATTGGAATCTTTATAAGAGTTCCTAGAGTTCCTTTATAAGAGTTCCTAGAGGGATAATATTTCAATTTATTTCAAGTTACATATTTTATTTCCACTGCTTGGGTAATCATAACGTATTGCTAGCCATTATCAATATAACAAAATACATTGAATCATTCCTTTATGATATATAGGTTCAGTTGAAAAAACATTTTACATCGTATTGCTTAAATTTTTATGAGTGTAGAAGTTCCATAAAACTATTGTTGGGATTTATTATAATATGGATGGTAAATATTTATGATTTTGCAGCATTTAAATAACTAATAAAAACACACAAAATATTAATAAAATAAGGTTGTAACAAATGCTCATGTATTGTAAAACAAATATGTTGAATATTTTAAATAAATCTTATTAAAGATTGCTAAAAACGGGTTGCACAAAAACCATTATTTTGTTTATTGACTGCAATAACAAATCAGTACAAGAAAAAATACCCACTAATATAACGTACTTACGATTCAAAAACCAGAAACCATCAAAATATCTGGGCTCATATAATAGGACAGCCCATATATTACAGATGTGAGCCTGCTTCCAGTATTTATAGTAGGTGTTCCGCACCAAGTTTGCGACTATCGCAGATTATCCTTATAGCGCATCCTCTGCCCACAGACCCTTCCCTTGTACATTGTTTTCCCGTATAGGACTGATTTTTGGGAGTTAGTCATTATCCATGCTTATCACATATCCAGTCCACTTCAATTTTGCTTCTACGACCGTACCTTTGATATTACGGCTGGAGCATTTCAAGAATAATCCAGTGACTGATACAAACCATATAAACCCCAGAAACAGAAGTTATAAAAAAATCAGGGCAAGCGCAGGCGGAAGAACATCAGTAGGTTGCCCAAGAAGAAGTTGTAGAAAGCTGATAAAGAAGAAGCTAGGACTAGACTATGGAAAAGAAGAGTTGAGTGTAGTGTAGGTAAAATAGCTTCCGATAAAATGAAAATCTCAGTATTCACATCTGTTAAATGTTTCTTACATCTTATTACAAACCATCAATTAACTTACGTTCTGTAAATTAAACACATAAGCCCTTTTTTATCACATTTATATCAAATAAGACGATCTCTGTGCATTAGTTGGTAAGACGCTTGTCTCCCAGCCCGGGTCTTGCAGATTTCATTCTCGTTGGTACCCATTTTTATTAAAAAATATATTGCAGTCTGCTTTCCATTTAATGCCTCGTTACTATCTTTCTAATTGGTTGGAAAAGTTGGATTGGTTGTACTGTATACAACAAAACTGTAATACAAAATAATAAGGGTCACTCGACGAACTCTATCCTGAGAAGGTTACCGAAAAACAGTATACGAAGTAATTTGCTTTTGAAACGCGCAGTAAATAACCATATTTTAATATTATATTTGCTTCAGATACGGTAGGGATATTGTCCTTTGACATTCCTTTCCGTTTCTTTTTGTCATTAAATGCCTTCTTACCCCATATTATTTGTAGATTTTTTCATATATTTTTCCATGTTAAATATTACTTTTTTTCAACTTTTTGCCTACGAAATTTTATATTCCTGTTGAAATTTTGTTTTAACCATATTTCTGCAATACTTTATAACATGAAGTTTTCTGTAATGAACAAATGTAGTTTAAATAGGATGATAAATATATGTTTCATTCAAAAGCGATGCAGTTGATAAAATCAATATGATAATGTTGATTTAAATTTAAATATAAGTAATAGAATATTCAATGTTAGTGAATTACTGATAATTACATAACACGGTCCGATTACTCTTTCCGTTGACAATTTTTATTTTAAAACAAGACAAATAGTATGAAATAATAATATTTTAACACCATACTTCAATGCGTAAATTACAACATGTATTTCTGTCTTGATGGGCAAAGATGCAAGATTGCCGAAATATTTTACTGCGGTGTACTCGTATACCTTTGAAATCTTTCATATATTTATTTAATTCTATTCCCATTCGCAATTTTGATATTTACCTCCATATTTTGTTTTAAATTTTGATATTCTTAACGAGCTCATTACAAATAGAACTTTTCTGAGTAGTTCTATTCGAAGGCTCAATTATCGGAATCCATGACTGATAATCGGAATCAACTCTCTTCAAAATGTTCGTATCGCCTATGTGGATTCGTTGAAGAATACCATACAAATGATAAATAAATAAATGCTTTTAGAATTTTACATAATTTCACTTGGATACACAACAAACAAATCAATATCAATATTGAATCTTGAAGAAAAAGCCCAACTATAAACTTGTAAATTTGTTCTATAACAACTACTATATTTGAATCTTTATGTAATCACTAATTGACTCTTGATATAATAACTTGGTGACTCGTTATAGAATAACCATTTGACTCGTTATAAAATATAAGTTATTTCGTTACATAATAACTATTTGAATTTTCAAATAACTATTTGAATGTTCAAATAATAACTATTTGAATATTCGTGTAATAACTAGTTGACTCGTTATATAATTGGTGAAATACAATGTGTCTTCAAGCAATTGAAATAAACAAACCGACTATAAAATGTCAAATCCTCTATCTCAATTAAATGTGGGATTATAAATGAATAAATATGCTTTATCAGTTTAACCCTCACATAAAAGTTGTTTGGGAATTTACAAACTTAATACCAATTATAGCTCTTGTTTCTACGTCGCAGAAATTAATAGAAATTAAAAATTTATATATTTAAGATGTTTTGAAAGTTTTCGATGCAAATCATTTGATTAGATAATAAGTTTAATGAAATTAATGGTTTGCAGATTTTATATACCGGTTCCAAAAGGCTGGATAAATAATAAATATTAGAAATTTGAAAGGGTAAAAATTTGAACTGGAAAAAAACTAACAATGAGAAATAATAAAAATACGATTTATAAAGCGCCATTAAGAAACTACACTTTCCTAAAGGGCGCTTTAACAAACAAAAAAATATTCTCACAGTCCCCTTTCCAATATGTGCTACTTATATAATTCCTCTTAAAGGTATTCTATTGCACTTTTAGTCAATTCTGTCGCATTATTTTTAATTTCCAGAGATAGTTAACATCACCACTAGGTAGAAATGTAAAAAAATGTAATCTTTTCAGTCCTGACAATACTCTTAAGACGCCCGTAGACTTTGAAACAAGTTGACTTGTGATATACTCGTATAATAGAAAATGTTGAATAAATACAACATATGTTTAGTGTAATAAAAGACAACCTTCTTGGCCTAGTTCTAAGATACTTGACTGACTCAATCGGAGGTTTTGAGTTCGATTCCATATGATTCCCAAATAAAAAATAATACAAAAGGTCTGGTAACTTTCAAGTCATTTACGGGTTGTTCTAAGCTAAAAGGTTCGATTAACGGGATCGAAGACAATATCATCTCTCAGCCACTTTCTTCAATATGTTCATGTCATCAATAAAGACATGTTGAGGAGTATTATAAGAATAAATAATATGTCATAAATTACACAATGTAATCACAAAGTGAAGTCGTCATGAAAAAAAATGAAATAAGGGACGTTTATTATCAATTAATTCCTTTTGAAATGAAGAACACTTAACACAAGTTGATACTATCACTGTGTCATTTATTATTGTGGAGAGTCATTGCGTCAGTAGACTTGACTCGGCAAATGAAATATGAATTCCTCCAGTCGGCGATACCGTTGACCCTTTGGACGTGTTTGCCAATTGTTCCATTGCGCACGTTGTGCAAGCTTCGCGAAAATAATAGTTCCAGCCTTCCGCATTGACTGAGCATCTGTAACTGGACGACTCTATGTAAGTGGAGTTTACTAAATAAAGACCCATGGAACTTGTTTATTTATTTTGGTAAATATTTTTCTGTTTAATTTGTTATGTCTTCTCATTCTAGTAAGTGAGTGAGTGAATTTTTTGTTTAAATTATCAATTTATTTTTGTATATTTCAAAATCCACGAGGCGTATCCAGAAAGTAAGTGTACTGAGGCTCTCACGACCGGATGGATTTTATTTTCGACATGTTGGCTACACTTCCGTGTAGCCTGACCATTCCCCTCCGCAACGAGACCGGTTCGAGGTCAGTACGTTGAGAAGTGTCGACGCGACAACACGTTTCGTGAAAAATGTCAATCCAATCTCCCGCCAAGTGCGAAACACGCGGCGTCATCCGTTATCTCGTTTGGAAGGGAAAACCTCCGGTTGAGGTTTATAATGAGGTGAAAACTGCATATGGTGATAAAGCTATGAATCGTACGAGTGTGTACAAGTGGTGTCGCGAGTTTAAAAACGGTCGTACGTCTGTGCATGATGATCAGAGGAGCGGAAGACCTTCAATTGTGACTGACGAAATTGTGGAAAAAATCGAAAATGCGCTCCGTGACAATCGCAGATTGACTGTGGATGAACTTTCTGCGATGTTTCCGCAAATCTCCAGATCTCTACTACACGAAACCATCACAGAAACCCTCGGATATCGGAAACTGTCCGCGAGGTGGGTCCCAAAACAGTTGACAGACCAACACAAGTTGAATCGAGTGGAGGCCGGGCAAGAGTTTTTGAGGCGCTGCAAACTCCATGGAGATGAATTTCTCCACTCCATCGTTACTGGAGATGAAACTTGGGCTGCACACTACACGCCTGAAATCAAAAGGCAGTCTCAACAGTGGCGTCACACCTCTTCACCTTCCGCCAAAAAGGGAAACTACTTCGAGGAAGGCATAAAAAAGTTGATACCCCGCTTCACCACCTGCATTGAGAGGAATGGCGACTATGTCGAAAAAAAGCTTACATATGTACTACGGTAACCACGTATTTTTTTTGTTATAATAAAAAAAATTGTAACCTACAAAAATTCAGTACACTTACTTTCTGGATATGCCTCGTATTATACAATACATTTAACTTGTGCCCAACTAATATTTTATTGCTAAAACCCACACCTCACTATTCCATACAAGAAGATATATTATTACGTTAAAGTTTGAAACTCCTGTTAAAAGAGGTCTAAATACAGAGGAAACTTCTATTGTTAAGGTATCAACCTGATTTAGAAAAAGGAGGTATTTGAAACTAGAAGCGAACTCAATAAATAAAACTGTGATAAAAGCAACGGAAAATTGTGTTTAATTTAGATTATTAAAAAAACAATCGGCATACCACCACACAGTGGACAAAGCATATTTTTTAAGATTAAAGATCGCTTTGTTACCCATAATCACATTTCTACCATAATACATAATACTAGGACATAAAGGATTCAACAGTATAAAATATTTATTTTAGTAAAAAAAAAATATACGTAAAAATTTAACAATCAAGCTTTTAAGCTGTCATTGTTTTACAATTGCGCACAGAATTCAAATAACCCACTGACAGTGAAAAAGTTGACTTTTCATGCCGAAACGCTTGCGGAGTACAGATAAGTTGGATCCTCGAATAGATTCCCCCACACGGCCCACGTAATGCGATGATAAATGCTTTTCATTCAGCCCGTAACAATTTGCATCGCTGACTTTATTATTTGACAAAGAAAGGGAAATAAAAAGCTAACTTGAGGACATATCAATTTATAATACTTTAAGGATTATAAGTATTCATGTAATTCTTTTAATTTATTCATGGTAAATGTTTTAAAAGTGTGGTTCAGTATTTAGGAAAAATAATGCCACATCATCACAGGCCTTGCTAGGGAGTGTGGTTTCTCTATCGAATAAAAAATAAAAATATATTTCTGCATATATCATAAAATAAGGTGATTGTACCTAATTTTGATAATTATGAACTTTTCTTAAAGTTGAATGCAATGAGTTTTCATTTGGCAAAGTAGAAGCTTTCCGTTTATAAATAGTTCTAATGGTATCTCCGTACCAACCGTAGTCATCTATAATTGCAAGATCCCAGCTACCTTGGTAGTGAGGCTCCATAGTAAGAATATATTAGGGAAAGCGTAACCACGTACGTCGTTTACATATCCCAAGTTTTGGAGGAAGAATTCCACATGAGAGTGTATAAAGTGGATTTTGAGTCACATTCAGCACCTCAGATTCTTGAACTAGTTAGTACCAGTAGATCGTTCACTATAGAAACAAGAGTTTTCTTTTTTTTTTCTAGAAATCCATGAACTACAGCTTTGAAAGTTCATGTAGTTAGTTCAAGTTCATACAACTTAACATCGAATGCTGGACAATACTAACTTTACATCGAATGATTTTTGCTGGATAATACGGAGGGATTTATCCTAAATATCTGGTTATTATTCTTCTAGGGTTTATTAGTCATCGTCAGTTTCACTTTCAAACCTTTTTTTTTCAGACCATAACCTGCAGTTTTAATTCTAGACAGAAGCACAGATACATACTTGATATGGGGAACAGGCTTCAGGGCTGAAGATACATCAGGGTGTTTAATGGTTGTTTAGTTTCACTTAAATTATCAGATTTTTTATTGTATTTATTTATAAATTTGTCTAGAGTAACAATTTCGAGTACTCGACAATTTATTATGCCAATTTCAAAGTTTTTGAATCTCTAAGTATTGTAATACTGATATCCAAGTTTGAATATCGCATTCCCTTGCCGTTTGCCTTATCTTATTCGGGCATTAATGTAGAATTCACCAAACCGTTATATTCTGCCACAAACGGCCGTGTGTCTGTTTGTTTTTGCATTACCATTGCCAGAGCGAACCGAGTCATTGGGAATCGATATCCTTTAATCCAGGGGTGACCAAATAATGACCATTAGTGTTCAAGTATTAATTAAATTAAACCAGCATTACTGCGGTTTATGTTAAATTTAATATTATACATTAAATTTTGGGTAAATATTCTATAGATGCTTGTTAAGCGAAACCAGGAAGTGGACAAAAAGATAATATAATTAAATTAAATATATTTTGTTTTGCTTTTGAAAACTTTAGAGTTCCATCAAGAATTGTCAGTCGAGAAACGAACTTTTTAAGCCATTTATTATATAATATAACCTGGTGGGGGTATAAGTATATCTTATTCAAATGAGAACCAAACTTGATCATTTAATGATAAAAATCTTCCTAAAAACAACAGAAGTTCTAAAGATGAAGCCATAGTTTTTGTAACAAAATAATGTAAGATCTAAAGATTTAATTTATTTATACACCGATAACACTAGAAGTGAAATCAATGCAAACGAAATACTCATTTAAAATATTTTACTTGTTTTAATATTTCTGGCTTTCGTTTGTAGAATTATAGACAAATTACTTTCTAAATTAGTTTTTTAACAAATGATGATACATCGATTAAATGCTTCGGTTGAGGCTTTTTAGTGGAGTTTAGAAAATAAATAATTTCGTTGTTAATTGAATTTATTTTATTATCTTGAGCTTCTTCAAATATTAGCCGTTTAGTGCACATTATTGAACATATTCCATGTCTCGAGTCTTCTTCCAACAGACTTTCGTGCTAACATTCCTCGTACTAATTGAACGATTGAATATATTCAAAAATAACCCAACCAAAATTATACCTATTTTGAGATAATTGAGAAAACGTTTCGCCACTTTGTGTAAACTTGTTTCAAATGGAAAAAAATGAGACATAATTTAACCATAAAATACCCATTTGAATGGTTTGATATTTTTATCCTTAAAAAATGTACGTATATTTTTTCAATAAAACAAAAAAAATGGGTTTTGTGTCCTTTTGTATATAATTGTTTCATTCTAGTTTTATAGTTTCTTTTCATATATTATATATATGAGTATATCATAGTTTAGGAGCTAGTCCTTAAGGGAGAGATGATGATGATTTTTTGATAAATAAAACTCGTTAGATCGCAATGCGGAAAAAGAGGAATTTTATTAGTAACGTAGGTATTTATATCATTTTAGAATGTGCGCGGGAATGCGCTCGCGATATGCCTACGTCTCGTTTCTGCGAATGCAAAAACGATTAATGTTGTATGTAGGTATCATTCAAATACGGAACTGGCGAGACAAGTGTGGTGCGTTCTCGCTCTAGTATGGAATGCGGTCCGCTCCCGGCTACGGGTTGAATGGCCGGCGTGTGAACTTCGGACTTGTTTGTTTAGAATTGTCAAGGAATGCAAAGGTCACATCATCGGCCATTGGCCGTGTGTATGGACGCCCACATTGTTCCGAGTGTGCGACCGCCACAATAGTATCGCAAAAAGTACATGCTGGCTAATATTTTAATATTGGTCTTATAGTTCATTTTTTCATTGTGATTTTTTGCACTACATACTCATTACTACATATTTAACCTTTTTTGAATAATATTTTATGTAAATTTTATTTGACTCCTATTTTAAAGAGAACTTCAATATATTTCAAAGGTTTTTTCTAAGTGAGCTTTCTTACCAATAACTCTTTATTAATTATGTAATGACTATAAATAACCTTAGCACATTCAAATAAGCTACAAGCCTTATTAATCATATATCTAACAAAGGTTTTGAAAATAGATGCATATAACTACATATAACTGCAACTTGATAATTTTTATAAAATATCTTAAGTAAATAACTCTTTTTCCACGTTTTTCGATACACCAATTAAAGTTAGCCCGTTATATAATATTAAATATAACATGATATTCAAAGAAGGGAATTTCTGTGTACACAAAATGTATTAAATACCCTAGCAACCTATAATAAAACCCTTACTTTACAAATCTTGTTTGCGTTTAAGGAATCGTGAAATTTTATATTGGATATTTTAATGACCTGAGAGGCAAAATATGCCGTAATATCTCCCGAGATTCAACAAGCGAGCGAATTCAATCTTTATTCAGAAGATATTATTGGCCTTCGAACTGAATCATAAATTTGTCATTTTTGACAACGTCCAAATATTTGAACATTTTTTTAAATTGAAATTTGATTTAATTTTTTTATGTAAATTAAGTGCCACGTTTTTTTATTTCTTAATTTAGATTTAGGCTTGTTTGTCTAAATTAAGAATTATTTTTTTAATCAATGTTTTTTTAATCAATATTTAGTTACTACATATATACTTTTTATAACGCTATATCATGGTATAATTGATGCAAGTGTACTTCGTCTGTGAACTATTCAAAAGGCATTATAAGAGTCATTGAATAAAAACCTAAAAGTACGTTTACAATAATAATAAGAAATGATTATTTAACATTGTGCTGTCTACAAAACCAATTCATCTCAAAGCCGCTTTTTTAAACAAAGGCTCTTCTCTATTAGGAAAAGATCCAGATTTAAAAATGTAACCAGTTAATCTATTTAAAAACCAATTAAATGAGGAAAAACACGAAAACATTGTTCAAGTAATGCAGGATGGTAACGTATGTGACTTTTATTGTTAGGATGTTTCTTCCATTTGCCATCAGCAGGGCTGTGGGGTCGGAGTCGGAGTCGGAGTCGCGGAGTCGCGGTGTTTGGGCCGGAGTCGGATCGGAGTCGGAGTCGTAAAAAACGAGCGACTCCGACTACTTTTTAGTTAAAATTTAAAATACAATTTTTAAATTATTTGAGAGCCTCTACGAATACAGATTTAATAGAAGCAATGTTGTTTTTAAGAATAAATTCTATTAAATAATAATTAAAGTTTGATCTTGTTTTATTTTTATCCCTATAACATGAAAAAAATGGCTATATGCAAAGGTAGGAAACAACCTGCTAAAATTGAGCTTTTTTGAGTCGGAGTTGTGGAGTCGGAGTCGTGTTTTTTTTTAAGCGACTCCACAGCCCTGGCCATCAGGAATCGAACCCGCCTACCGCGGGTGGAAACAAACGTCTTACTAACTAGGTCACCGAGACCATCTTACACTCTTTTGCTGAATATGTATTAGATATAGAGAAATTACAATGAAAATTTTTACAGTTCTACCAATTTTAAAGATAATATTGTATATTCCGAATATTTGTTATCTGTCAAATTGTGTGTAACTAAAACACAAGTAATAGTGTTGTAATTTATTTTTATCAAACACTGTTTATTCCACTTTTTTGTGACGGTATAACCCTACCGGTTTCAAGGCTTTCATCTCATCTTCAGGGGAGCGCAAACAACATAAGTAATAGTTTTTCACTGAAATATACAACAAACTATTGAACATCGTTGTATGGAATGAGAAATTCTGTAACATTTCCGTAATACTTAGTTCAAACAATGTGGCTCTAGCAATATATAATTCTAAAATAATAGTTTTTTTCATCCAGATAGTACTCGAATAACAATTCATATAATACTAGTATTATACAAGACAAAGTGAACGATCCTCGGAAGAATAATACATGAGCCCACTCCTGTGCAGTATTTAGCCCACTCCTATTTATTATTGGAATAACAGTGGATCCGTTTGAAAAACAAAAATGTTAAAACGAAAAGAAACGTTAAAACGATTTTAACTTCGAGTGTTAGATTTACAATAATTTTAAAGTCGACCAAAAATATTCCAAACTACAAAAATATTATAGTTATGTTGATTTTACTCTAAGGTAGTTTTGTACCTATTCCTGGTCAACTAAGAAACAATACATTAATCTATGTGAAAACATCTCATATTTGTATAAAGCTCTCATTCCAAGAATAATGTATGAAAAATATTAAGGAAATATAATAAAATATTCCCCTTAAAAAAGCTTGAATAAATTGAAAAAAAGGAAATAAATTGAAATATTTATTTTCTCTCAGCAAGGCCAAATATTTAATATTCCGGAAGCTTTGTGTTTATGAGGAAGTAAAATTTACATAATTTGATTGAAGAAACAAGTAAGTTTAATCGTTCTTCAAAGGGAAATATTCCTCTAACAAGATATAATATTGAAAGATTGTCATCTTGGAAAAATATTCAAAAACTTTTACGAGAAACAGTTTTACAAATTTAATATCATGACTTGTTTTCCTCGCAACAAATTCAAACGACTTGAACATAACTTAATTTTAAAGCACAATAAGAGACGTCCCAAATGAATATAAAAATAACTTGATTGTTTTATGCATACTTTGTACTTAAAATAAGATGAACAAGAAGATTTATATTTATTCCTAAAAAAAAAAATTAAAAACCGTCGTTCACTGTTTTACGATTTCTGTCAAATATTACTCGTCATCATAACCTTCACGCACTGTTCATACTGAGATAGGAAGAGAGAACAGATCTCCACTTCATTCTATCCTGGTACACATCTGTCACTTCTGTCACACAAAAACTAACATATGTATAACAGAATAAGCAACGAAGGCATTATGAAAGATTTAGATTGAAAGAAGATGCAGTATTTAAGATGAATAAAGGAGATGTCCGATGAAGCGGAAAATCCTCCGATCGGAAACGCTAGACACAACACCCCTTTTGGGGTGGTCTCTGCAATGCACTGCTGGTTGCAAATTATATAACTGGCGATATTATATGAACTCGATCAAATAAATTATAAATATATAGAAACATCCCCTTCATTCATATTCAGTAATTTTGTCGAATATATTGATTATAAAGATAATTTCTTTCTTGAAGGGTTAAAACTTTACAAATAAATAGTAGTCTGAATCGAGAACACAAAGAAAATACTATAAACCGTTGTAAACGAAAAAGCAGTCTAGTCTTTCGATTGGTCATATATCTAAATAAGCATTCAAAATCTAACATATGATACGTCCGATGCGCATTGGAAATTCTTCCACAAAGGAACATTAAACAAAGATTCAAGTTTTAAATTCTAACTTGTGCGATTGCGGCCTCAGCAAGGAAAAGTTGGATCATTTATTATTTGAATGCCTTTTAAATTATGGTTCTTCGACCTTTTACGAAGATTCACTTTTATCGAATAAATAACCCAATGCCAAAAAATATGAAAACGTTCATATCGAACATGTCTACATATTTTTCCACTGTTAAAAACGTTCATCGTCGTCGTCGTTGCTGAGCCTCGTAGTCAAGAATCTAACGTTAATTTAGTTGGGAAGCGAAGCTGTGCTTTACAATTTTTGTTTCTGTCTTCTTTTCACTTTTTAAAGTGAGTGAGCCGTTGCACACCAGCAAATTCCTCTACCACACTACTGTACAGTGTAGATCCAATGGCACACCGAAGTGAGACGATCGAAACACAGTGACATGTTTTTCCTTTTTTTTTTAAGGAACAGATATTACCAAACTAATATATATATTTATACGCACGAATAGTAGGCGGAAAAATGTCAAAAATTCAAGTACATATCTCTGCTTTCGATAAGAATGCTGGTTATTTGTTTAAATGCCGTTATCAAATAAACCTTTTCCATGTCGGCATTTCTCAATCCCCATAACACCATGACCGTATCCAGTAGCGTGGCGCGGTTTCAAATTATAGCGGGATTCAGTGTAAACAGAGAGGGATCTCGAGACATTATCTTTCTCTCTTTGCTCTTGCTGTGGCCTGGAAAAATCTGAGAAGGAATGAATATAAAGGATTCGCAACAAATAAAATATATTGTTCAATAAATCATCAAAAATTAGAACTTGATTTGAAAATGCCTACAGTTTATTGATCGAAATAACATCACTCTAAACAAGCGATGACAAATTCGTGGTACGCCTGAAATTTTTGGAGGCACACCGAATAATTCAACGTATCTACGTTTTTTTTTGGATTTTTTTTAGAAACTTTTTTAGGACGATGTATTTTTTAATCTGTTAACACTGCCAATCAGTGCCTGTCATTACTCACGTTTATACGCATGTTGTGGTTACCGATTATGTTTAATATTTTCGCGGTTTTAGAATTTTATTTCATTCTTTAAAAAAATCGAATCTACTTTTTGACTGTAAGAAATAAAAGTTCACCCCGTTGAAGTATTACCGGCAAAAAACCAAACTATAACATTTGCAAACTTTTTACCATTCTGAACTATTGATTGAGACTTTGTTAAACGTGGAGATAAAAATGTGCGGTCTGTGTTCAAAAGTTATTATATGTCAAATACCTGCCATTAAGCGACATTTTGAAACTAACCGTTAACAAATTGCTAATCAAAATATTAACGAAATAAAACAGTTAATTTCTCAACGTTTAAAGGTGACAATTTAGTTTATTATCAAAAAGTTATGAAAACCGCTAACAATGTAATAAGAATCTATTAGAAAATATCTAACTTTATGGCCCAATATTCGAAATCATTTTCTTGTGCAAAGTTTTTTTTAAATAATAACTATGTAAAAAACTGCTCCGAGCTCCGAGTTTGCTCCACAATTTTTGAACTTGCTTAACAATTCCATTATTTACTCGTATATCAAGAGCTACTTTTGTTACTTAGACAATACATTTTATAGTCTTACTGATGTATTTCTTTTCTTGCGAAAGTCTTTTTTGCATTTAATCATGTTTTATACATTCAAATACTAGAAAAATATACAAACAATGCGTGCATTACCTTGCAATCGACAACAAAAAAAGTCCTATTGAAGAATCAAGTAAATAATACGACTCAAAAGACATCAAAAATGGTATTAACATATTTTGATATATTTATGTATCATTATTTTCTTTCCTTGAATTTTCTAATGTTTCTAAGTATTCGATAAATTAATATAATGATATGTGGCCACGTAACATATATGGCCCGTATTATTCGTTGTATTTTATTCAATATGTACCTTTATATGAAACAAACATTAGTATACTTTCCAACATTCCTTTACATGAAACAAACATATTACTACTCATTACATTACATTCGTTGTTTCTTTAAATTCATTAAATATTCTTACATATGTGAAAATAAGCGATTACACGAGAGCTCACAAAAAATATTTTGACGTATTTTGGCACATTGATCAAATCCTACTTCCTATCCCTGCGCTAAACAGTATAATAAATAACAACCTGGAGGGTTGTTATTTATCACAAGGGAATATGTTAAAGAGGCCTCAAGTGAAATTCAGGTTAGAACCCTTCACCCCAAACCCTGAATTTAAAGACAGGCGTCGTACTAACGAAGGCAAGGACCACTTCATAATTCATGTTTTATAAACAAAAGTTCATCTCGACTAATGTATGAGTATCATATTCAAAATAATGATTACTATTTATTAAATAAAGGTGACCTACGCTCGTTGGTAAGACGCTTGATTTCTGACTTGCTCAATGTGTACGGTAGTATTGCCGACACATGTGACGACGAACAGCGAGTTTCGTGTGTACTCCAGTGGCTTTTAATCCGAAGGCTCGATTAACGAGGCTCAGATACGCAAACAAAAAATCCCAAAACACAAGTTGAAGCTTTCTTGAAAAGTGCCTTTTTATGTCTCCAAAAAAATCAAGAAGCTCTTAACATATCTTTCCATTTTATTTATTTATTTAACACTTTTATTAAAATACATGTGACGAATTATAAACAGTGATTAAATATAAATTTTTCATATAGCTGGTCAAGTGGTTAAATTGATTATTTAAAAAAAATAACAATGCTATGTGTTTTCAAATCGTAAAATCAATATAAACCTCGGATCGAATCGTTCGGTTGCTACAATAGCTGCAAACGTGATTTGTTTTTTCCGTTAAAATTTTTGAAGTAAATTGCAATCAAATGTTTTATTTTTTTTCTATTTAGGTGTTTCTGAAGCTACGCACAGTATTGTATTTTAGTCAGATTTCTTTTTTTCGATTACTTTATTCGAGAACAGTGCATTTTCGTAATTTTCTTGTATTTTTAATTCGTTATATTTCATAAATTGATATTTTTAATGTTTTGTTAAATTTTGTTTTCTCGGGTAATATTTCAATTTGGATCAATATTTATTTATTTCGATTGATAAATGTATTGGGCCATATGTTCTCTCTCTGATTTGGTTACAAATTGGAAAACTTGTTAAAAACCTCGAGTTGCTTCGATTCTTATGGAATATAAATATCTCTTTAAGAAAACATAATGTAGTGACAATAAAGGTTTTGGCTGATCTTCAAAAAGGCAAAAATCGCTACAGAAAGTGTTGGGCAAGTAATAAAAATAATATAAGAGTCATGATGATGTGGAATCTTCTAGTTCGTTTGCCTCAGCAATTGTATCCTGTTATAAGAGTGTGGTATGTTCGATCGACAATAATATCGTTTGCCTCAGCAATTGTATCCTGTTATAAGAGTGTGGTATGTTCGATCGACAATAATATTGTTTGCCTCAGCAATTGTATCCTGTTATAAGAGTGTGGTATGTTCGATCAACAATAATATCGATGATAACATATAATTACCATGATACGGGATTTCAAACTTGATGTTTTCTGCATTAAATGAGCCGTGGCATAAGAACGACTCTTCTTTTCATATCAAATACAAGTACGAGTACATTCAGGACATATACCCGTAGATTATTTTGTTCATGAGGTCGTTAAAGAATCGTCTAATATATCTGACACTGTGGATTGACAATCATAGAAGATGGGCCTATTGTTGCGAAGTCTGGGTATTCTTCTAAAAAAATACCTGTTAACAAAATTTTAAGAAATTTGAAAATGTGGGTTGTCACATACGAGTATATTCGCCTGGTTCGTTTATTGTTCTCGTTATACCACGATTTATGCTGGGATCATCATCACCCAATTTAAAGTGTTTCAAGGAATCGATTTCTTTTTTGGAAAATACAGGAAGATATTTATGTCATGTTGTCATAACTGGAGATCTCAAAGTTCGGTTTGATATAATAATATTATATATTCGAATTCTATCAAACTCGATAAAGTATTTAATTATTTTGCATTCTCACTAATTACGCAATCTGCTTCTCATGTTGTTGGGGGCACTCTTGACGTGATTGTTAGTCTGGAGAATTTCACACAATTATTTTGTGATGTAATACAGATGTAGGATTTACTGATCTTTGCCTTCTACGAATGAAACATAATTTGGCTCCTAGGGTGTCAATATTCGAACAAATTACATCTAAAACTTGGTTTATGTTTCATTTAATTCAGATCAAACTTTTTGAACTTTGACCGTGAAATTTAGCTCAAATAGATAATTATCTTAGCCTAATATCCCATGCCTCAAAAATACTGACTAATATCATTCTAAAGAGAATTGAACCAAAAGTAGAGAATATCCTTTCCAGAGACCAGTATGGCTTCAGAAGAGGTGTGGGAACCAGAGAAGCAGTACTGTCTCTACGAATACTACTAGAAAATAGAATAAGAAGAAACCAAAACACATACATCGCATTCATAGACCTGGAGAAAGCTTTTGACAAAGTAGAATGGAAAAGACTCTTCGAGATTTTGAAGAGAATTGATATCAAATACAGAGATAGACGTATAATCCAGGCGCTATACAAGAATGAGGCCGCTATAATCAGATGTGACGAGGACACAAAGGAAGCCAATATAAGACAAGGGGTAAGGCAGGGATGCTCTCTGTCACCTGTTCTTTTTAACGCCTATATACAGAGCGCGATTGACGACTTGAGAGAGAGAATGAGTCACAGAGAAGGTGTAAAGATACACGGGCAAAAGGTGGATATGATAAGGTTCGCTGACGATATTGCTATGGTTGCTGAAAGTGAAGACGAACTACAAGAGGCCTTAACAACTATGGAAAGCATTCTTCAAAATAACTACAGTATGAAGATAAATAAAGACAAAACAAAGCTGCTGACTGTAGGCCGAGCGCAACACCAGATGAGAATAGTGATGTCGGGTAAACCACTAAAGAACACCAGGGAGTTTGTCTACCTCGGGAGCAAAATAACATGGGACGGTCGGTCCAAGAGCGAGGTCGACAGCCGTATACATCAGGCTAGACTTGCATTTAATAAAAGGTCGAAAATAATAGAATCAAATAATATAGACCTAAAACTGAGAATACTCCTCATCAAGACCTATGTATGGAGTATCTTGATGTACGGCTGCGAGACATGGTGCCTATCCGAAAGAGATAGACGAAGACTAGAGGCTTTTGAGATGTGGTCCTATAGAAGACTATTAGGAATTTCCTGGAGAGACCGCATCACAAATGAAGAGGTTCTCCAACGAATCGAAGGAGGAAGGCACCTGCTCAGGATCCTGTCCGAAAGGCGTGCAAGATGGATCGGTCATATAATACGACAAGAGGGCTTGCATGCCATAATGGAGGGTATGACCGAGGGGACAAACTCTAGGGGACGCCCACGCCGAGAGTACCTGGAGGACCTGTTGGTGGACGTGCGCTGCTCAACATATACAGATTTAAAAAGAGCCGCACAGGACAGGGGGGAATGGAGAAGAGTTGAAATTGCTGCAAACCAGTCTTAGGACTGCAACCACGGAGAGAGAGATAATTGAAAATTGTAAATCTAACCAATCTTTACTGAAATTTACATTGAGAGAGTTGACTCCTTGGCAGCCTAAAAATATTCACGTAAGGGTGGGGAATCGCACTTACTTCTATTCCGAGAGCAGATAAACAATAAAATATATGCGGCGCTTTGAGATGTTATACCTATAGGAGAATGAGATCCTCAGAAAATAGAGAGCAATGAAACTCTTCTCTTAAAGTTTGCAGGGATGTAGTTACTGCTGCTAAGGCCTCTTATTGGAGGGAAATAATTGAAGCGGAGAGAGAAAACCCTTATAACCTTTGAAGTAGTTTTCAACGTGTGTGGGATATAATCAAATAAATATGTATTTTCTATTATTTAAATAATTTGCTGATTATTTCCATAAAAAATAGAAAAAATCCGGTCTGCTATTTATTCTACCAGTCTTGTACAGTCGGGTATTGAATCCGGTGGTACAAATAACATCGTTAATTATGAGTTTTTTTTAATGTTTTCATGCTTTCGCGGTTCTTTGTATAAGGTCTTTGTATCAGTTATATAAGGTATTTGACGAAGTTAACTCAAACATGCCATAAATATGAAAAGTGAAACATTTTAGAAACGCCAGACCCACGCGGCACAACACTCCAAAATATCTTACACAACTGATTGGCGTTACCAAAATTTTCCAAAATATAATATTTATTTCTCGGTGTGTATTTGGATAACCGTCTTTCTGTAGAAAAATAGGTTATACATTTTCTTCAAACTTCTATATTAAAAAGTTTATATTTGTACGTCGATGTCTTCTATTTAACAAGATAAAACTGTTATTTGTTGTATCACTCTGGTCTGTCTGATTTCAACTCGTCAGTTTTTTTTATACAGCTGCTAGGCTGATATATTATATATGTTAGTAATAAATATTGTCATATTGGTCTCCCCTTTTAAAATACAATCACTTTTTTGAACATTTTATTTTGAACATTCTTAAAAATATAATGTAATTATGATACGATCTAACAAAAAAATAAGTTCTATTGAATAAAATATGCGGCACATTCTCTGTTTTTACTTCCTCGCTGGAAAAATTCCGAAATTCGGAACGTGCTTCCGAGTATGAGAATTAAGGGGGAGACAAGACAGCGGAATGTGAAGTATTTAAATTTTATCACATTTTCTTCGAACAAAATCAACGTTTTGATTTTGAAAAGAAAACCGAAGTTTTGTGAAATAAAATTGAATAATTCAACAGTATTATTAAGGTGGTCTTCATCTCTCGTGCAAACTTCTTGATTATTAGATTTTGATTCTAGCAAACTAAATGAAATATCAAAAATGTGAGTAGATTTTCTTTTCTATTTTGTAATTTACGTGAGAATTTATAAAATATAATTCTAAAATATAGTTCTGAATGTTAATATTCCAGCGTGTAATAACCGTTGAAATTATTAATCGGATAATTTAAATATGAAGTTTTTACTAATATACAATCACTAGTTGCAACCCGTGAAATATTCACGAAAGTAAAACAAATTCTACATTTATAAAAATATATATTCATAAATGTAAAATTTGTTTATATATATATATATATATATATATATATATATATATATATATATATATATATATATATATATATATATATATATATATATATATATATATATATATATATATATATATATATATATATATATATATATATATATATATATATATATATATATATATATATATATATATATATATATATATATATATATATATATATATATATATATATATATATATATATATATATATATATATATATATATATATATATATATATATATATATATATATATATATATATATATATATATATATATATATATATATATATATATATATATATATATATATATATATATATATATATATATATATATATATATATATATATATATATATATATATATATATATATATATATATAT